>JBCEWC010005965.1:0-23939 GCA_038996855.1 Solanum aculeatissimum | reverse complement strand
CGTATCACTTGTCCCCTTGACATGTTGCTTGGTCATACTACACTTGTCATATGCATTGCATGCCCGCATACTTAGTGATTAATTGTGCTAACCCATATTTTTGTCTATATGTTCTAACCATGTAGGAACTGAGGGAGACATCTACATTCTACCAGATTACGCTAGATATCTTGTTGAAGATTTGCTAGTGGTGAGCCCTCTTTTTCAAGGGAAATAGCCACCGTCTATCTACCACTTTACTTTATGTATTTACTTTCTAATGACTTGAGGGTGATCCTCAAACTTGTCGAGGCCCCGCTCATCTATGTAGAGAAATTGTTGGACAAAACTATACTCTTGTACATTGGTTTATATATTTGATATTTGGTTATGTAATACGATGCTAATTAGCTTGATTTATGATAATGTCTCTCTTATTATGCTATGACTTGCATGATTTGGTAATGTGAATGACTATGTGCTATGTGTAAGCATTCTTGTCCTATTCCCGTTATTGCCCCCATAGCTTGAGTCCCAAGTCACCAATCCCTTAGAACTTACTTGCTATGTGTTTAACTTCCGTTTTTTTCGAACCGATGATGTGTGTAATGATGCTATGATGGCTTGATAGAGGGTCTTCGGGTCCTCTTTCACCATGACACATCTAGGCCCCCTATCCGGGTCGTGAAAGAATCCATAGGCATCGCAGACCATCTACTCAAGTATCTCAAGGCATTACAGACCATAAGTATAAGTATCTCGACACAGTACAGGCCTCATACTGATGTATCCCAAGGCACCGCAGGCCTTATGCTGCAGTGTTTCAATTATCCCAACATATCAGATAATACAAATGCAGCATGAGATATGTGCATACCAATGCAATAATAATATATAAATTCCATGCGTACCAACGCAACAAGCAGGAATCAACTGTGTGCATACCAATGCAACAATATTAAGTGTAGATAGAGAATAGACATGGGCAATTGTCATAACATAACAAGGGCTAGGTCAAGTGTATTATCTAGTACCACAATTAAGTCAATAGGCCTCTAGTCATTACTTTTTCCCTAATACACAATTGTCCAAAAATTTAGACTCTGCAAGTCTCAAAACATGCTCATAAATCCCAAATATATCATAAGTTTCGTCAAATTTCCACATAACCCTTTCAAAGGTAATCCAGGTCTCATATTATCATAATTATGTCCAAAGTACCTCAAGTCTCATGGATTTCATCTAAAATTAACTATAGAATC
Organism: Solanum aculeatissimum; assembly: GCA_038996855.1. Classification (NCBI taxonomy): domain Eukaryota; kingdom Viridiplantae; phylum Streptophyta; class Magnoliopsida; order Solanales; family Solanaceae; genus Solanum; species Solanum aculeatissimum. The sequence continues at coordinate 22,698 of JBCEWC010005965.1, read as the reverse complement.
ACAATGTATCCAAAATTCGGCTTAATTAGGATCACATTTCCATTATTTTCTCATCACATTAAGGCAATTACTCATAAATCAGTCTCGATCTCACAATTACCACATAACATGATCAATAACTCAAATCCAATCCCAAGAAGGTTAATTAAATCTACCTTGATACCAAAAATACACTTGAACAATATTTCAATCAACTCAAGCCTCCAAATGATTCCCGAATCGCTCAACCACTATCAAAATCAAATACTACGCATCAAAAGGTGTATTTTGTTATCCATACTAGCATGAATTAGGCTTAGGAGAAAAATGATCAAAATTAGAGCTAAAATACAAAGTTCCTGAATCTGGAAATTGACTTTAATATAAGGTACTACGTGAAAAATGGAGTTTATGGGTTAAATAACGCTAAAATCAAGTTCAAAATGAAAGAGGAATCACCATTTAAAGTTTTAAAATTATAGTAAAAAATCTCCAATCTTTGGACATTCAAAATCATGAAATTCAAGACAAAATTGAGATAAAATTTATGAAAGAATAGTTAAAATAGTATTAGAATCACTTACCCAAAGTATTTGTTTGAAAATCTCCCTTCAAAATAGCCCCAAAAGTTTTGAAAGTTAAAAATGAACTAAAAATGGTAATTCTCGAGTTCAAAACTATTAAGAGAAAATACACTCCACGAACACAGGGTAGCAAGCACGAACATGGAGGCTTGGAAACCTCTATGTTCCAGCGAACACAGTGGTCCTGGCGCGAATGCAGAGAAAGGAGGGTAATGCCCCAGCAAAATTAGCCAACCACCAAAACTCAAAACGGACCCTCGGAACTTATGTAGAATTAGAATTTCAAAAACTAAATATGTATTCATATTAAAAAAAGCAATTCAAACTCAACAGAAACATCAAGTATCAATTATGAGGCTTTCACAACATACTTACCAATGCAAGTCAAATAAACTAGTTTAAAACTCAAAATACCAAAACTTCCATCAGAAACTCCAAAAAATATGACTAGATTATTTTTAGCATTAGTTTCACGATCCAAAACTACTGGAACTATTGGTATTTTGATATGAGTTTCTAAATACCGAATGTTAACCAAACTCAAACTTTGATTTCGAAAATAACTAAAATCATGATTTTTGTCCTAAAACCTCATTTTAACTCCAAATTCAGTTCTATAACTTCTTATAGACCAATTTTGATGTTTCAGAGCTAATGAAGTTGATGGATCTCCGATTTGACACATGAAACTCAGAATGGTACAAAAAGTAACTTTTCAACATCTTAGGTTTTCTAAAAGAGCAAAAACTCATATTTTCCATTTCAAAATCTCTTAATTTCAGTTTCAACAATATAGATAGTTCAAAATATACCCAAAGCAACTTACATAAGGGTAAAATGGAAATTTTCACACATAAGGCCAAAAATGACCAACCAGGTCATTACATTATTCAGTAATAAAAAAAACTTTCATCCTCAAACATAAGAGAAAAAGGAGTACCTAAAGCCTAAAAAAGGTTAGGATATTAAGCCTACATGTTAGATTCCAACTCCCAAGTAGTCTCATCAATAAAATGGTGTTGCCACTAAAGTGTCACATAAGGTATATCTTTAGATATCAACCTCTAGACTTTCTTGTCCAAAATAGTTATAGTCTCATCCTCAAAGGATAAATCATAGCCCAACTCAACATAATCATAAAAGATCACATGGGAGTCATCAGGAATGTACTAGTGGAGAATAAAAATACGAAAAATAGGACGAACAAAAGATAATCTCGGTGACAATGCCAGCTCATAGGAAACCTCACCAACTCTCCTCAAAATCTCAAATGGGCCAATTTACCTAGGACTCGGCTTGCCCTTCTTTCTTAATCTTATCATATTCTCCATAGGTGAAACTTTTAACAAAATATTATCGCCAACTGAGAACTCAAGAGGCCTAGTCCTTGGTCAACATAACTCTTATAGCGGCTCTGAGCTGTAAAATATTTACCTTAAATTAAATGGACCTGTTCCATGGAATATCTAAGTAGATCCACACTCAACATATCAACTTACTCTGAGTCAAACCATCCAATGGATGATCTACACATTCGGCCACACAAGGCCTCAAATTATGCCATTTGGATGCTGGAATGATAACTATTATTACTTGCAAACTCTGTCAACTGTAGGTATTGGTCCCATCGGGCTTGAAAATCAATCACACAATCCCAAAACGTGTCCTCTAACACCTGAATAGTGTGCTTGGACTATCCATCTATCTGGAGGTCGAAAGCTGAACTCAAGTCCACTCTTGTACCCCAAACCATGCTGTAGAGCCTGCTAAAAGTGAGATGTGAACATAGATCCTCTGTCGGATAATATAGATACTGGTACACCATACAATCTAATAATATCCTGGATATACAACCTAGCCAGCTGCTCCACGTTGTAGCTAGTCTTCATCAGTAACAAATAAGTCGACTTAGTCAAACAATCAACAACTACTCAAACTTAGTCATATTTCACCAAGGCCATAAGAAAACCTATAATAAAATCCATAGTCACTCTCTTTTATTTCCACTCGAGAATGGGAATCTTTTGCATTGGACTACCGGGCTTTTGGTTCTCATACTTGACTTGTTGGCAATTCATATACTTTGCTGCCACAAATTTAGCTATGTCTTTTCTCATTCCAAACTACTAATAATGTTGTTTTAGATCATGGTACATCTTTGCCACACCAAGGTGGATGGAATATCTAGCACAATGGGCCTTCTCTAATATGAATATCACCCTATACCAAACCTTAGGCCCGTAAACTCTATACTTTATCTTCAAACCACTACGAGAAACAATAATAACTGCCTTTGCTTCACCACTCAATACTTTTTCATGAATCATGCACAGTATGGGATCCTCTAACTAATGAGTACATATATGATCAAGTAAACGAGATCTAGCCTTAAAAATGCCAAAATACTCTAAGGAGGGGACATATCTAAACTAAACGTCTATCTAGCTAGTGAGTGAACCTCCAAAGCTAAGGGCCTCTCCTCGGCCCTCAAGAATTCCAAACTACCCATACTAGAAGGCTTCTAGCTCAAAGCATTGGCTACTATATTTATTTTCCTGAGTTTGTATAGAATAAATATATCAAAGTCTTTAAGCAATTCCAACCACCTGTGTTGTCTCATATTCATATTAGGCTAAGAAAATATGTATTTGAGACTTTGGTGATCGTTGATGATCTCACAATGCATCCCAAAAACATAGTGATGCTACAACTTTAACACAAATACCACTGCAACAAACTCTATGTCATGGGTGGGGTCTATCATGGACCTTCAACATTCTAGAAGCATAAGTGTAGACATTGAAATTTTATAGGAATCTACAAGATGTTTCCTATTTCAATCGGGGATTTCTAGAGACTACTGTAACCTAAACCTTAAATCATGTCTATATAAAGGGTATAATATTCCCTTGAAAAAGTATCTCAGATATTCCACAAATCTCAAGATAATCATAAAGATATCTCAAAAATCTCATAAACTCTTGAGATATTTATAAATAGATAAAAATATACCATACTTTTCTTGATAATCAAATACTTGAAAAAGATCCACACAAATCCTTTCATGGAGATCAAACTCAAATCATCCTAGTTTGAGAAAGCATCAAAGGAGGAATAGATTTGTACCCATATTATTTATGAATAAAATTAGGTTTCATCATATTTTATTTGTGTTGCAATTTCTTTTTCATCATATTAAAAAAATTGTTGGAAACAAACTAGCACACTCAGTGGGACATTCTCTACCTCTCTTCTGAACTTTTGAAGAATCAAAGAATATTGAAATGGATTCCAAGAATATTTCCCAATCAACTTCCTCAAAGATTTCTTATTCTAAGTTCTCTATTGAAGTAGTGGGAATTCTTGGTGTTACTTTTGGAAGTGTTGATGCTGTTACAAGAACCAAGTCCACTATGCTAGGAAAAAAAACATTGTGAGTGTCATCCTTACCAACTCCTAATTTTTTATCTTCAACACCAAAAGGAGTAAGATCCTCTACAAATACTTTAGAAGGAGGAAGTAGTGTTGCTGAGAAGATTAAGCAAACTTTCATTGTACTTGAGGTCTCTGGTTCCAAGAACTCTATCAAAACGAAAGATCATGGCTCAAATAATTTTTCTCCCTATGTATCATGTAATGTGACCCCTCTAAAGATCAACTTTTACGAGAATCCATGCTACTCTTCAATGCCTCCAACTGTCATAGAAGTAATGTCAATTGATGCTTTATCTATGAAGGTACAACTTGCAAATCCGGTAAAGATAATTGAAGGATTGACCAAGTATGTAAAACACCAAGATTGATAAGTTGATGGACAGGGTGGATGGCTTACCATATGGGGAATATATCCATGCACCTGTGAAGGGGATTGAAATTTAAGAGACTAAGAATCTTGTGAAGAAAGCATTGCCTATCAAGGAGATGCCAGTTTCTGCTGAAGGGATGATTCCACTAGATCAATTAAAGGAGTTCATTGAAGGGACTATCAAAGACATATTTGAAGTCTCCACGAAGTCTTCCCATATGTATGCATAGCCTTACATTGAAAGGACCGATAACCTTAAAATGCCTTCCAATTATCAATCTCCTAAATTTCAAAAGTTCGAGGGCGAAGGAAATCTGAAACAACCTGTCACACACTTTGTGGAGACATTTAACAATGTTGGGACCTATGTAGAATATCTTGTCAAGCATTTTATCCTCTCCTTAAAAGGAAATGCCTTTGACTGGTACATAGATGTTGAGCCGTATTCTATTTATAGTTAGGAGCAACTAGAGCATGAGTTTCTTAATCACTTCTATAGCACCAGGCACACAATGAGCATGGTATAACTCACCAATAATAAAATAAGAAAAGATGAATCATTCATCAACTTCATAAATCGATTGAGGAACGAGAGCCTAAATTGCAAAGATAGACTTAGTGAAGCTTCTGCTATTAAAATGTGTATCCAAGGAATGCACTAGAGGCTTCTCTACATCTTACAAGGAATCAAGCTAAAGTCCTTTGAAGATTTAACTACTCATGATCACGAAATGGAATTAAGCATTTCTTCTGTAGGAAAAGATATGATATATGTCCATGATCAGTGCAAAGGAAAGCATAAGCAAGAATCAAAGAAATAAGGAAATTTGTGCTAACAATGACAACAAGGAATCCATGAATGTCACTGTATTGCCTATGAAGTTCACTAGAAAAGAAAGTAGGAAGCAAAGTTTGAAGAAGACTTTTCAAGGGAATCAAAATCTAAAGTTGACTTTAAAGGAGATGCAAGAAAAATAATACCCTTTTCTTGATTATGATATTTCTAAAGTATTTAATGAATTGGTTAAACTAAAGCTTATCGAGTTACAAGAGATGAAATGGCCCAATGAAGCTGGAAATACTGACGATCCAAATCATTGCAAATATCATAGACTTTTGGGTCATTCTCTCAAAAAGTGTTTTGTCTTCAAGAAAAAGGTTATGCAATTGGCTAGGGTATAAAATATTGTCCTAGATGATGAGAAAGCAAGTTCTAACCAATATCTATCACTTTTGGCTCACTTGACCCAGTCCAAATATATACCTCTGAAAAGGGAAGTTCGTAGAGCCCAATGAAACCTAAACTGGTAGAGATGATGATGAAGATTGAATTTTCGTGACTAGGTAGAGACATAGCAAGACAAGTTCACAAAAAGAATCATCTAAGAAACTGACCTTAGGAAGGATAGTAACACCAACAAATTAAAAGTCAGTCAAACACCCAAAGAAATCAAAAGTGGAAGTATTTCACCCCAGAAACCATGACATCCTATGACTTTTAGAGAGTTCTTACCGAGTTGGTTTCACACCAAGACTGTTTAAAACAATATCAAGGCATCATGTTTTAATACCGACAAAGAAGAAACCACAGGTGAAATTCCATCAAAAGTGTACCCTTTATTTTCTGAAAAGCTTATAAAACCCTCTATTCAAGAAGTGCATGTATGTGATACAAAACTCACATTCAAAGATAATCATCTTCTATTTGGTGAAAAAGTACATAATTGTCCTTTGTATATGGTGGGTCACATGCTAAAGAAGAGGACAAAAAAAATCTTGATTGATGAAGGATATGGAGTTAACATTTTTCCTATCCATACATTAAAAGAATCGGGCATCAAGACTAAGGAACTTAGCGAAAGTCGTCTGTTAATACAAGGATTCAATAAAGGGGGCAAAGATCTATAGGCTCCATCAAGTTAGAAATCCATATTGGTGATTTACAATATAGTACATGGATGCATATGATCGATGCAAAGACTTCATATAATATATTTCTTGGCAGACCTTGGGTACATGAGAATACAATTATCTCATCCTTCTATTATCAATATTTGAAGTATCTTCAAGATAGAATTGAAAGGAAATTTGTTGATGATGATAATCTTTTCACTGAAGCTGAGTCACACTTTACTAATGCAAACTTCTATTTGAAAAGATATGTGATAAAAGAGGCAAAACTTGATGATGTCAAATTAACCAAGTCCAATACGCTTGCAAGAAAAAAAACTAATATGGTTGTTGAAAAGGTCAAGGAAAATATTTGGGAGCTTGATTCTTATCTCGATAAGGGGAAAATCATGTCCTAATAAATGAAGTCAACTTATGGACCCCGCTATGTTCTAAAGGTAAAGAAAGAGGGGGGTCCGTCATCTGACATTCAAGGAAATGTACTAGTAGGACTAACTCTTCCTATAAAAAGTATTGATGCAGTCAATGTTTTGTCAAAGCTACTGGAAATGTTTGTGGCTCAAAATCCACCTCAAGATATGCCACACCCTACAAATTGTAGAAAAGGCTTTGATCAAAATGTTTAGAAGTTATTTGCAAAGGTTGGATACAACCCTAATGAGTCATTTAAGTTATGGAAACCCCTATCAAATGATATCACAGGGAAATCATGTGAGGGTTTAGGCTATAGCCAACCATCGTCAGTCCGTATCTCTATAAAAAGAACAAGTAATAATTATGTCACCATAGAAGATGAGTCTATTTCTTATAACAAAAGGCGTTCTGTCTTTAATTGACTTGGAAGACATACTATAAGAACTTCTATGTTCGAGAGGTTGGGACAATTGAAGAAAAATAATAAGAAGCATCAGAGAAGTTACCTAAGGATAACGACACTTGCTCCACTTATCCAAAAGGATATCCTAAGTATAATTTCCTCTAGGATGAAGAAAAAATGGAACTTATAGTTTCTTGTGATAAGGTACTAAAGACAAAGACTCACACCATGGTTTACAACAAGGAGTGCGAGGAAGATAAAGAAAGTGTAGGCTCCTCATATCATATCACAACCTTGTGTGAGCTCGATGCCTCATATCAAATGAAGATTGATAAAGGATCAGAATACATTGCTTAGTGTTGTCATATATCTGTCCATGACAATGATCCACAAACAGAAGGAGATGTTAGTGATGGTGTGCCAGAACTGGAAAAAGGAGTGAAAGTAATAATAGATCCTTTAAAAGAAGTTAACCTTGGCACTGATGAAGACCCAAGGCCAACTTACTTGAGTGTCTTTATCGAAGATGATGAAGAAAGAGTTTATATGAATCTACTCAGAGAGTATAGGGATGTCTTCGCTTGTTGTTACAAATAAATGTTTGGCTTAAATTCTAAAATAGCAGCCCATTAATTGGCAGTCAAGAATTGTGCTGGTCATGTCAAACAGGCCCAAAGACATTTTAGGCCAGAGTTGGTCCCATTGATCGAGAATGACATCAACAAACTCATTAATGCAGTCTTTATTTGTGTAGTTAAACACCCGACATGGATTTCAAGAATCATTCAAGTGAGGAAAAAGAATCGTCAATTCGAGTTTGTATTGACTTAAGATATCTCAATAATGTATATCTAAAAGATGAATTTCCACTTCCTATTCCAAAGTTGATGATTGATGCTATCACTAGTTATGAGGCAATGTCATTCATGGATGGTTCTTCTAGTTATAACCAAATTTGCATGGCACCAAAAGATTAAGAACTCACTGTATTTTGGCATTTTGCACACGTAAAGGTATATATTGCTACAAAGTGATGCCTTTTGGTCTAAAAAAAGTTGGAACCACATATCAAAGGGATAAGAAGAATATATTTTTTAACTTACTCCACAAAAATGTCAAATGTTATGTTGGTGACTTAGCGGTGAAGTCGAGAAAGAGAGGTGACCATTTAAAAAACTTAAGAATGGTGTTTAAGTTTCTTCAAAGATATCATCCAAGAATGAACCCACTAAAATGTGCCTTTAGGGTCACTTCTGGAAAGTTTCTCGACTTTATTGTGCAACCTCAAGGGATTGAGATTGATCAACCTAAATTGATGCCATCTTGAAGATGCTCGAGCCTCGATACATTTATGAGTTAAAAAGTCTTCAAGGAGAGTTAACTTAGCTGATGAGGTTCATCTCAAATCTAGCTGGAAGATGCCAACCTTTCAGTCACCTTAAGAAGAAAGGTGTTCCTTTTAAGTGGGACCAAACATGTAGCAAAGCTTTTGAAGGTATCAAAGCATATCTGGCAAACCCCCTTATTCTAGAAACCCCTATACTTGGAAAGCCATTGACACTCTACATTGTAGCACAATAAAGGTCCATATAAATCCTATTAGCTCAAGAAAATAATAAAGTCAAATAAAACTCCTTATACTACTTGATTATAATGATGACACCAAATGAGCTAAATTATTCACCAATTAAAAGTTGTGTTTGGCTCTAGTCTATTCAATTGAAAATATGTACTATTTTCAAGCTCACGTATTTCTCCTCATATTTAGAACAAATACCATAAAATTCATTATGTTGAAATAAGTTCTTAGTGACCGACTAGCAAGGTCATACCTTCAGTTCCAACAATTTGAGATTATGTACATCCCTCAAAAGGTTGTGAAGGGACAAGCATTAGCGGACTTTTTAGCGGACTATCCTATACCAGAAAATTTGGAATTGACTGATGAGCTTCCTGACAAAGATGTGTTGTCCATTGAAATCCATCCTCCTTGGAAAATGTACTTTGATGGAGTTATGCGTCGTGGTAGAGCTGGTGTAGGCATAGTGCTTGTTACTTCACAAGGAAAAGTCCAACCATTCTCCTTTACCTTGAAATAGTATTGCTCCAATAATGTCGCAGAGTATCAAGCATTAATACTTGGACTCGAAACGGACATTGACATGAAGAAATTACAATTACAAGTCTTTGGTGACTCTCAATTTATGATTAAATAACTTTTGGGAACCTATGAGCTTAGGAAGCCTGAACTACACCCATATCACTGTTATACTCAAAATTCAATAGGATGGCTCGAAGATGTAACCCTCCAACATGTGCCGAGAAAGGAAAATAAAATAGTTGATGCCTTAGTTTCTCTAGCTTCAACTCTGATCCTTCCTGATCAAATGCAAGTTACTGTCTATCAATAATAGGTAGTACCACCACTAGATGAATGGTGAAAAGCTATCAATAACTACTTATGTTATAGGATACTTCAAAAGGATGCCAAAAAAAGGATTGACATTCGTCGTTGGGTGCCTTATTTTCTCTACTACAAGGATGCATTATATAGGAGATCATTTAAGGGAATGTTCTTCCAGTGTTTGGGGGAGAAAGAAGCAACTCATGTTTTGCAAGAGGCATATTTAGGAGTATGTGGATCACACCAGTATGGACCAAAGCTCCACTTTCATATAAAGAGAATGAGGTATTATTAGCCAACAATGGTGAAAGATTTACTAGATTATGCTCGAAGGTGTAGGGCTTGCCAATTCCATGCTAATTTCATACATCAACTACCTGAAGTTTTACACACGACTATTGCATCTTATCCATTTAATGGTTGGGGATTGGATGTTGTTAGACGACTACCAAAATATTTTGGTGCGCACTTATACATTTTGGATGTGATGGATTACTTCTCAAAATGGGTCGAAGTTGTAGCTCTTAAATAAGTTAAGAATGCGAACAGGTCAAATGTAATGACCCAAAAAATTTTGAACTTTGTAATTGTTGGCCAAAGTTAGTGTTAAATGAGTCGTTGTTGAATTTTGGTAGCCATGGGTTGTATTTAAGTGGCCGGCTTCAAAATGGATCTTTTGGTGAGGTTGTGAAGCCGGTTGGATAGTGTACTTTGAAAGCTCATAACTTTTGGTACAGGCTAGACTGTGTGGGTTTTTATATATCAAATTGTATCCATTCCTTTACACCATAAGGATCTCTTCAAACTGTCTTTCTTATGATGGGAATGTATATCCATTCCTTTTCATCATAAGGTCATCTTCAAATTGTTATTCTTAAGGCAGGAATGCATATCCATTCCTTTGCACGATAAGAATTACCAAGAAATTATCTTATTCTTAAGGCAGGAATGTGTATCCATTCCTTTGCGCGATAAGAATTACCATGAAATTACCTTGCTTAAGGTGGGGATGTAGAGCCATTCTTTCAAACCATAAGAACATATTCTTGTGATATAATGAAGTTTAAATTCATAACCCTGCAAAGGATAAAGGAGAGAAAGAAAGAAAGAGGCAAAACAAACGAAAAATAAAAAAATATTTGTACCTCGCACTTTGATACTCCACATCTAATTTCAGAGATTGTTTGTAGAGAGGAACTCCAAATTCACGAATACTGATTCTAAAAGAATAAGAAAGGAGGTCTATTTATAGATGTCAAGAATGGGGTTAAGAAATCCTTCTTCTAGGATGATTTGAAAAACCTTTTTGTGGATGGACACTTACATTTCCATGTCCTAATTGGTAAAAATTTGGGATATAGCATAAATTTGTTTTCCAAATCAATGGAGGAATGACGTAATAAGGCACAAAACAAAAGAAATTGGAGCCTTGAAGAAACACACCCTACAATTATTCTAATTAGATTGGGTTTGTTATCTACAAATATCCAATTATTATAATATTTAGGAGTTAGTGGAAGGGCATGGCACGTGAGCCAAGAAAGATGCCCATATAAATTTAATCACTTACTTCAAGTAGGCTTTCTAATTATGCTGGGGTATATCAATTAAATACATTTAAAATACATGGTATATAATTATCATGTAATTAATACTTCTAGTATAGTCTCCAAAATAAAATATTTCGACAAGACTTGAAGTAGGGAGCATTTGTAATCATATAAAATTTATTAAAATATAAATTTTGTAAAATGTTTCAAATTATATTAAATTTAAAATGTATTAGTCCAAACAAATATTATGAATTAATATAATTGGGTTAATCAATTATGTCTGATAAAATATAGATTTAATTAAAAAGTTCAAATTGATTTATTTGGGATACAAAAGATGACCCACTTTATTAGGCCCAATATCCTCTCATCCTAGAGGCCCATTTGATGCCACATGTCGAATGACCTGACATGCCAAGTCAAATAATGAATCCAATAGGATCATGTCATGTGTCAAAAATGACATGACATTCTTATCTCAATCAAAGGCCAATAAAAATGTGTCACATGTACAAGTGATGTGCCCCAACCAATTAAATATCGCCATGTCACTTTAAAGGAAACCTATTCCTATCACTTTTCCTGTGCCATGTTACTCTAAATTTGATTGGATGGAAGAAAGCATGATTTCGTCATAACTTTTCTATTCTACAACTATATATAGGGATCGTCATAATTCAGAATTCACATCAAGAATTCTAACAAGAAGCTAGAGAGAATTCGTGGATCAAACATCGCAAATTTCTCCACAAGCAACAAGAAATCAAGAAATCAAGCATTCAAGTTCAAGAACGCATCAAGATCAAGACCACCGAATTCAAGATCGAGCCCAAAAGCCCTTGGATTCAAATACAAGTCAAGATCAAGTTCAAGAATAAATCTATATCAAATTCAAGCTCAAGTCTACATCAAATCCATAAATAATGATCAAGACCACTGAATTCAAGATCAAGCCCAAAACCTCTTAAATTCAATGTACAAGCCAAGATCAAATTCGTAAAGTTCCACAAAATTCAAGATCAAGATAAAGAGTCCTTGAATTTATACTCGAAAAAGTAAATCAGAGGATTCATAGAGATTGTAGAACTCACCGATTAAAATAAAATATTATTGTAATATTTTTTATTCCTCAAATATTATTTTCTCGATGTGAATTTTATTATCATATAAATTCTAGGGATATTCATAAAAAGATCAAAATCTCAAATATCTCATAAATTCTAGGGATATTTATCAAGAGATCAAAATATTGCTCAAAGAGGTCAAAATCATCCTACGTTCGAGAAATATGCTACTAACGACCCTCAAATCATAAAAAAATCTAATGAGAGAAGAATCAAAGGAGAAACAGAGATTTATCCACATGTTTATTACTAAAATTTTATTTTTTTATATTTTATTTGTGGTTGCAAATTATTTTTCATCACTTTAAAATTTGTTGCAAACAAATTCCCACACCCAGTGGGAACAAATTTTCCCTTCATCTCTTCTCTCATAAACAAATCTTTAAATATGAAGTCGTAAAGTAACAAAGCCAAAAAAAAAAAGTATCTCAAAACCTCGTCTTTTAGTTTCATCAAGTCTACACTCTGACAAGTCTTGAAGTAGGGGATATTCTTAGACATTTAAAATTTGTAGGACTCTACAAGATGAGTCTTATTTCAGTCAGTGTTTCTTAGAGACTACTCTACCCTAAACCTTAAATCATGTATATATAAAGGGTATAATATTCCCTTGAAAAAGCATCTTAGATATCCCACAAATCTCAAGATAATCATAAAGAGATTTCAAAAATTTCATAAACTCTTGGGATATTTATAAATAGATCAAAATAGACCATACTTTTCTTGATAATCAAATATTTTAAGAAGATCCACACAAATCCTTTCATGGAGATCAGGCTCAAATAATCCTAGTTCGAGAAATCTTATAAGACAAGAATCAAGGGAGAAATGGATTTGTACCCACATTGTTTATGAATAAAATTATATTTCTTCATATTTTATTAGTGATTACAATTTATTTTTCATCACGTTAAAAAATATTTTAGAAACAATAAGCTATCACTTTCCCTCTTTATATGAATACACTACCCAGACCAACACCAAAAGCATCACAATTGTCACGACCCAAGAGTAGGGCCTAGATGTGACATGGCAAAGGAGAACTCGAGAGTTCTCGATCAAGCCATCATAGCATAATCACACACATCATCGGTTCGAAAGCGCATAATAAAGTAACTAACACATAATTTTAAGGGGTTTCGGGAATTTGGACTCAAGCTATTGGGTTGTTTTCAGGATTGGGATGAGCATGAATCACATAGCACATAGAAATTATGCTCTAAGGGGCGGGTAAGTATGAATCAAGCTATGGGGGTGAGACGGGATAGAAACTTTCCACATAAGCACATTCCCAACCAACATATCATGATAGCATAAGCAGAAGCATAATCAAACATAAGTAACAATGGCAAAGCATGAAAGTCATAACGTCTCAACAAGCACATAGTACGACGTACAATAGAATTCGATACATGTCTAACAATGCATCTACAAGAGTAAGACGTGAGCCTCGATACAACCCGAGCTCACCCTCAAGTCATAAGATAAGTAAAATAAAATATAAGCATAAGATTGAGGGAAGGTGGTATTACCCTTGGAACATGGGGCTCACCACAATCAACAAGTACAAGGATCTCGCTAGACGTCCAACGGTGGATGAGTATCACCTTCGGTCCCTACATGGTTAGAACATATAGACAAAGAGTATGGGTTAGCACATAAAATGCACTAAGTATGCAGGCATACAATGCGTATGATCATGAACCTACTAACAAGCTAGATGATAAGGGAACATATACGTATAGTGAGAATATATATATAAGCAAGGGAGCGATATCGTAACAATATTCCATGAAGTGCCATGATGCATTAATGCAACCTACATATCATAGTGGGGACGTGACCTCAATCTACAATAGAGGGAGAGCGAGCTACAACTTGGATTTGAACTACTTTCCAGGTAGATCCCAGGTCAAACCTTAAAAAGGGATACAAATCACTCCCATCTAGGGAGGTAACCAATGTTAGCACATGGTTTGACGGAAAGGAGTGTGGATCCTTGGAGGTAGTCTACCCCGACTCCAATCCCTCAGTGCTAAGTCTTATCCCATGGGAATACATATACATATATAAGCTTTCAAACAGAGATTTAAATCTTCCAAATCCAAGAACAATGCAAGATGGCTACAAACCTAGAATCACATTTCAAAACCTTTCAAATCCAAAATAGAACTTCCGAATATCATTTCCATAGACAAATGCATAGGAGTAGCTCATTCTAACATAACTAAGTCGTGTAAACACCTAGAGTGCTTAAAATCCAGAGCGAGACAAGATGTGATCATATTATAGTCAATTCCCATGTCTTACCAAAATCAAGCCATATCATATCAGGAGGGTCAAGCCCTTAACAAGAGTTTTATCAAATCAAGCCTTTCATGTATGCATATGTCATGAATGATGAGATGAATGCATGGGCAATAGAGATTAAATCTTAATTCAACAATACCAATGAAATTCAATTGAAATCCATAAGGAAATCCCAATTTAAAACATAGTTTGAGTTACCCATGCCTAAACAAGCTTTCGAAGGATCATGCATATTCCAACCTTCAAAATTCGAATACAAAATTTGGTGATTGAATTTAAATAGCCTCAAAATCAACATTGGAACTCAGCCCAAAACTCAATTGAGACAACTCATCCATCAATTAAAAGACCTATTTAGAAGAAAGCTACAATTAATCAAAATTGAAGAAAAGGATTTTTGGGTCTTCATGGTTGAAAGGAGAACCTTGAATCAATCCCACATACCTGAGATAAATCACGAAGAACAACAGGAATTTGAAGAAGAATCCAACTTTTCCTTTGATCCTCAAGCTAGCCTTTAATGGAGGATGAGAGCAATTTGAATGAAATTGAAGAAATTGAATTGAATAGGAGAGAACAGGTATTTAATCAAGGGTATAAGGAGGGTTTAAAATTTTTAAAACAACCCTAGGATTAATTAAAATTACAATTAAACCATTAATGAAATGAGAAAGAAAAACTGGAAACAGTCGTCGACGGTGCACTACGCGGACAGTGTAGTGAGTCACGGTCCATGAACCCCTTCCGTGAAGCCATACTTGGAACAATAAATGACAAATCCTTGGGGAAGCTCTATGGACCTCCACACGGACAAGCCTCACGAACTGTGAGGCCTCACACGGACTGTGGGCCAGTTTGTGGAGCCTCGCTTAGCTCCGGACCTCAGCACAAATCCTGAAAACTTACTGGAATGCCACATGGACGGGCTCACGAGCCGTGAGGCTTCACACGGACCGTGAGCTGGTATTTGAAGCCTTACATAGCTCGGAGTCCTAGTCTATGGCTCATGATGCTCACTGGAACACTTCACGGACCGGGCTCACGGGTCATGACCCTCCACACGGTTCGTGGACCCTCTCGTGGTCCACTGCCTTAGCCAAACTCCTCCTTCCCTTTTCCAGAATATTTTCCCTGCAGAGGCAGTCCCACTGTGAAGCCCATAACTTCCACATCTGAACACCAAATTGAGTGAAACTAAGTGTGTTAAGAAGATAATTCAAGGAGCTTCGATTTGATAGGTTGTGTCTCATATAGTTCATATTGTACCAAGAGATATGTCCATTTAAAGTCAACACATTCACAAGACATCAAGCAAAATTTACCGATACAAATTCTTCCAAGATGGTCATGCAAGAGAGACTCAGGAACCTCATAAACTAACCAAGACCACCTCAATTCATCCATCAACAAGTAACGCAAGTTTTAGAAATATTTGGATTGTTTCATCATCTCCCCCTTGGGAACTTTCATCCTTGAATGGCTAGAACAAGGCTTGAAGTACAAGAACCATTCCGACACAAAACATAATGCATCATTCATCATTTCGAAAGCCATTTAAAACTCATGTCAAAATATTATTCACATCATGTATGCATGCAACGTCATAAACTAAAGAAAATAAGGAATTTGAACCATTCGAAAAAGGATAGAACCTAGTACCTTAGGCTTGAGTAGGTTGGAAAAGATGGGGGTACCACTTCATCATGTCCAACTCCGCCTCCCATGTAGCACTCTCCACATGTTGATTTCTCCAAAGCACTTTAACCGAAGCTACTTCCTTGTTGTGAAGTCGCTTTACTTGTCTATCCATGATCTCGACCGGTACTTCTTCGTAACTCAAGTTTTCCTCAACCGCGACACCTTCAAAAGGCATAATTGCCTTAGGATCACCAACCAATCTCCTTAGAATTGAAACATAGAAGACCGGATGAATAGAGCTCATATCCAAAGGTAAATCTAATCTATAAGGAACCTTGCCAACTCGTTCAACAATCTCATATGGTCTGACATACCGGGGACATAACTTTCCCTTTTGGCCAAAACACATAATGCCCTTCATAGGTGATACCTTTACATAAACCCAATCACCTACATGAAATTCGAGATCTCTCCTCCTAACATCTGAATAGGACTTTTGGCTACTTTGAGCCATTCGCAACCTCTCCCTAATTAACTTTACCTTCTCTATAGCTTCAAGAACCAAGTCAGAGCCAAACATTACCATCTCACCTAACTTAAACCATCCCACTGGGGACCTACACCCCCTACGATACAAAGCTTCAAAGGAAGTCATACCAATGCTAGGATGGAAACTATTGTTGTGGGAAAACTCAATGAGCGGTAGATGATCATCCTAATTTCCCTTGAACTCTAACAAATAAGCCCTTAAAATATTCTCAAAGGTTTGAATTGTTCTCTCGGCTTGCCCATCGATTTGAGGATGGAGTGCGGTGCTCAATTTAATTCTAGTGTCGAACCCCATTTGAAATGATCTCTAAACGTGAGAAGTAAATCAGGTACCACTATATAATATGATAGACCTCGATACACCATGCAATCTCACGAACTCACAAATATACAATTTAGCATAATCCTCGGCACTATAGATAGCATTGATCGGTAAGAAGTGAGCCGACTTGGTCATTTGATCCACCACAACCCAAACAGAATCAAATTGTTTACGAGTACGGGGCAACCCAACCACGAAATTGATTTTCACATCCTCCCATTTCCAAGTAGAAATCTCAATGTCTTGGGCCAAACCACCAGGCCTTTGATGTTCAACCTTCACTTGTTGGCTATTTGGACATTCCGACACAAACTTGGCTATGTCCTTCTTCATGCCATGCCACCAATATACCTCTCTCAAGTCCCGATACATCTTAGTAGATCCCGAATGAATAAAATATAAGGAATTATAAGTTTCACTCAAGATGACCTCTCTTAGGCCATCGACATCCAGAACACACAACTGGTTTTGATACCATAGCACACCATCTCCCCCTTAGGAGAAGACCTCTATCTTGTTTTTGGCAACTAACTTCTTCAACTCTACCAAGGAAGGATCCAAATCCTATTTTTCTTTCATATCAACAATAACGGAAGAGTCGAACCCATTTTGAACAAAAATACCATCGTCATTCGAGTTGGCCAATCTAATACCCAACCTAGCCAAAGGTGCACATATCTTACCATTTCGTTCTTCTCCTCATCAATATGCTACACACTCCCCATGGATATCCTACTAAGAGCATCCGCCACAATATTCCCCTTTCCCTGGGGATAAACAACGCTCATATCATAGACTTTGAGTAGTTCCAACCACCTCTTTTGCCTCAAGTTAAGATCCCTTTGCATGAATGCATATTGAAAACTTTTATGATCAGTGAAAACATTCACATTAACTCCATACAAGTAATGTCTCAAAATGTTTAACACCATCACTACCAACTCAATATCATGGGTCGGATAAATTTGCTCATGAACCTTCGATTGGCGAGATGCATAAGTAATCACCTTACCCTGTTGCATGAGCACACATCCCAACCCAATCAGTGAAATATCGCAATATACAATAAATTCCTCTAGTGCATTTGGCAGAGTTAAAATGGGAGCCGATGTAAGACAATCCTTCACAGTCTGCAAGCTCTTCTCACACTCATTTAACCACAAGAATTCAGCCTTCTTTTGGGTCAGCTTAGACAATGGGGATGTAATAGAAGAGAATCCCTCAACAAACCTCTGATAATAACTGGCTAACCCTAGGAAACTTCGGATAAAAGAAGGAGTCAACGGTCAAGGCCAATTCTTTGCGTCTTTGGTCTTCTTAGGGTCAACTTTAATACCATCGCCGGACACCACATGACCAAGAAAAGAAAATTCCCTCAACCAAAATTCACACTTGCTAAATTTGGCGTACAATTGTTTCTCCCTTAAGGTTTGAAGTACCAACCTCAAATAGTCCATATGCTCCTGCTCATTCTGGGAGTAAATTAAGATATCATCGATAAAGACCACTACAAAACTGTCAAGAAATGGTTTAAAGAATCGAATCACGAGATCCATAAACACTACTGGGGCATTGGTCAAACCAAATGACATCACCATAAATTTGAAATGCCTGTAACAAGTCTAGAAAGCTGTCTTGGGAATATCACACTCCCTTACCTTCAATTGACGATAGATTGAACGATGATCTATCTTTGAGAAATGTGTAGCTCCTTGAAGTTGATCAAACAATTCATCAATTTTGGGCAATGGATACTTATTCTTGATGGTCACCTTGTTCAACTGCCGATAGTCAATGCACATTCAGAGCGACCCATCCTTCTTTCTTACAAACAACATAGGAGCACCCCAAGGTGAAATACTTAGCCTAATATAGCCCTTCTCCAACGAATCTTTCAACTGATCCTTCAACTCCTTTAGTCAAACCAGAGCCATACGATAAGGAGGAATGGATATAGGTTGAGTATCTACAAGAACATCTATGCTAAAATCTACTTCTCTATCAGGAGAAATATCGGGTAAGTCCTCGGGAAATACATCTGGAAATTCATTAACCACTGGAATCGATTCAAAGGAAGGCAACTCAACCTCCATATCTCTAACCCTCACAATATGGTATATGAATCCCTTACAAATTATTCTCCAGTCCTTGAGGTTGGAAATAAATCAACCTCTAACCACGGAGTCACTACCCTTCCAATACAAAATAGGTTCATTAGGAACCTGGAATCTGACTTGCCTAGTCCTACAATTGATCGAGGCATACGATGCATGCAACTAATCCATCCCAAGTATAACATCAAAATCATACATCTCAAACTCCACAAGGTCATCGAGAAAGACTTTATGCAAAATTGAAATAGGACAACCCCGATACACCTTACGAGAAACAACAAATTCACTCACGAGAGTATAAACTAAATATGGTTCCCTCAAAGTCTCAGGACTCAAACCAAATTTAACAGCCAATAGAGGAGTCACAAAAGATAAATTTGCACCTGGATCAAGTAAAGCATAAGCATCAAAATCAAAGACTTTTAACATACCAGTCCCAACATTAGGAGCTTCATCCACTTCCTGCCCGGCATAAAGACCATAGAACCTATTGTTCATAGGAGCACCACCAACTTGAGATTTCGACTGCCCTTGACCACCTGGAGCCACTTGATCTTCCTTTGCGTTCTTTGGACAGTCAGTAATCTTGTGATCCATACTCCTACACCTAAAGCAAGCTCCCGAAACCTTCCTACATTCACTTAAATGACTTCCCCCACATTGGCCACAACAAGGGGTTTGTCGTACACCCACAACCTGTGCCTTAGGAGGAAGTACCCTAGAGTTTGCAAACTTCACATTCAAACCCTGGCCTTGTCGAAATCGACTATTTCCTCCACCACTCCTAGAGTTAGAGAACCCACCATCAAAATGGGCTCTCTTGGATTCACTTACCCTTCTCTCTTTGATCTTTTCTCTCTCAATCTGTTTAGCATAAGTCATAATCCTGGAGATATTCATTTCCTAAATGAGCATGGCGGCACAACATTCTTTCACAACCAAGTCGGAGACCCCAAAAATGGACTTGTGCATCCTTGCACGGGGATCAGCTACTAACATGGGAGCATACTTGGAGAGCTTGGTAAACTTGAGGGAATAGTCCCTCACAGACATGCTACCTTGATTGAGGTTAATAAATTCAGTTATTTTGGCTTCTCAAAGTTCAAGAGGGTAGAAATAATCTAGAAAAGAAGACTTGAATTCTTTCCAATCAACCTTAGTATCTGTGAC
Organism: Solanum aculeatissimum; assembly: GCA_038996855.1. NCBI lineage: Eukaryota > Viridiplantae > Streptophyta > Magnoliopsida > Solanales > Solanaceae > Solanum > Solanum aculeatissimum. The sequence continues at coordinate 2,418 of JBCEWC010005965.1, read as the reverse complement.
CCTCTCAACAAACCACTAGTTATACCACACCTGGGTTACATCATTCAATTGATAAGCAGTCAACTCATCCTTCTCCTCAGAACTGGCACCTATAACCGTCAACACTTTCATGAGCTCATCAACAATCTCCTAGGCATCCTCATCAAACTTTCTACCAAAGAACTCTGAAGGATTCATCCTGGTGAAGTCTCTGACCCTAGAAGCTGGAGTGCCACCATTTGTGAGATTAGTTGGTGTAATGAATCAAAAATTTTAGACTTTATAATGGTTGAGAAAGGTTAGCATTGAACTTATCATGGTTGAAATTTTGGTAGTCAGGGGTTGTGTTTAAGTGGCAAAATTCAAAGGAAATTGTTTTGTTGGAGGGTTGTAAGGCCGGTTAGGCAGCATGGTCTTTGAAAAGCCATATCTCTTGAAAAGAGATGAACTGTGTAAGCTATTATATATTGAATTGAAGCTCTTTGAGTTATCTTTGCAAGGTAACTGGTTTAACTCAATTCGGAGTTCAGATGTGAAAGTTATGGACTTTGCAGTGAGGTTCCCCGCATTCAAAAGTATGTTGGATAAAAGATTCGGAATAGAGTCGAAGTGAGGGACCACGAACCTTTTGGTGGTCCACGGTATGTGGTGTGTCATGTGGGCTGCTCCAGCGGTCTTCCTTGGAGTTTGGACCAATCACCGGACCAAGTGGAACTCCATGAACAGCTTCACAGTCCGTGTGAGCCTTCACGATCCATGACGGGCTCCCGTGAAATGTTACAGTGAGCTTATCAAGGCTCGGGGCTGAACTCCGAACTAGGTGATGCTCCATGGACAAGTACATGGTCCGTGTGCAGCTACATGGTTCATGCGACCCCCTGTGAGTTGATCCAGAAAGTCCCTCGAGAGTTCGAGCTGAAGTCAAGACCAAGTGTGGTCTCACAGACAGGTTCACGGTCCGTGAACCTGTACACGACCCCAGGGTGGCCTTTCATGATGCCCTATTTTGTGATCCTATCCATTTCATTAATGGTAAATTTGTAAATTGGTTTAATCCCATGTCCCTTTTGGCCTTTCTAAAGTTCCCTAAAACCCCCAAATCAAACCCTAATCCCCTTTTATTCATCCTAACACTCTTCAAACCTAACACCTAAATCAAACCATTTTCGTTCTCTAGTTTTCTCTCTCTAAAAATGCTCTTTAACGGTAACCTTTCATATAGTCTAATCCCGGGTACACCGACATGGCGCGTGAGCCACCATCGGTGGGCCGACAACCACTGGACCAACCTCACCAGGCACCCCCAGAACCGGTGCACTCCCTTAATACTGTCATTACCAATGAATCAATCCCAAACTTGGAAAACCGCGTACTCAACCCGATGGTCACTGTTGAGATTTGCAAAGAAGATTTGTTACGGGCTCAAAAATTAATCGATTTAGCAAACATGGGTAAGATTTGAGTTTTTTCGAGTGTCGAAATCGATTCTACGACCATCAATATAGGGTCTAAAAAGCTGGTGGAGAACCCTTTTGATGCTAAACTGAAGTTGTTTGAAAAGGGTTTTCAAAAAATCTCTAAAGGTCGCGAATCGGAAAGTGGAGAGGTTCATGATATGCTTCCTCAACAAGGAGTTTTTTCACCTCCAACTACACAAATCGGAGAAGAATCTCTATAGGTCCTTGATGTCATAGTCTACAGAGATTTATCCAGAGATATTATGGGTGCAGAGACCAATTGCGAGGCACAAAATAGGGGTCAAAATACTCACCCAGAGAAGATGAACACCCTCAACCATGAAGTCCTGTCAGGGGATGTCGAAAAAGAAGCACATTTGGAAGGCTCCAATGGAAACTCAGTTGTGGCTAGGCTAAGCAACAAACTAGAGAATTCTTTTGAATAAGAAGGAGGCTCCCCCACCAAGGTCACAGTGTCCCAGATTGGTTGTGATGCCAACATCAACTCCGACAACCCCAATGAACAAAATATGAGTCATTCCAATAATCTTTGTTTTTCAGGAGAAGAGGAAGTCTGTCTTTAAGCTGCTGGAAGTGGCACTTCATCAGAGCAGGGTACCAAGGATCCCTCATCCTTGGCAGGTAAAATTCCTTTGTTGAAATCTTTAACTACTGAACCTATGTTAAGTGGAGCGGATGATCATGTTGAGGGAAGTCCCGGGGTAGTTTTTGTGATCCCTGAGATGACTTTGAATGCTGGCATAGCTGATATTGATAAACGTTCTTGGGCTGGCTGTTACTGAAAAAGAAAATAGCATACCTTCACAGCCCAATCCTGAGAGTGTGAGTGGTTCTAAAGATAATGTTGGGGGCCTGATAGAGAATTTTGCGCCTGTGTCAAAAAATGGGGATGATCTAGGTAAAAGTAAGGTTGTCCAAACTGCTAAATAGAAATTTATCCCCCCCCCCCCCAAACCCCATG
>JBCEWC010005964.1:0-23940 GCA_038996855.1 Solanum aculeatissimum | reverse complement strand
CTAGAGGTGGCCCCTGTGGCTGATAAGATGAGGGAAGCGAGACTGCGATGGTTTGGACATGTGCAGAGAAGAAGTACGATGCTCCAGTTAGGAGGTGTGAGAGGTTGGTTCTCGGAGTTGCACGATGGAGTAGAGGTAGACCGAAGAAGTATTGGCGGGAGGTAATCAGACAAGATATGGCGAGACTTGATTTCACGGAGGACATGACCCTAGATAGAAAGGAGTGGAGGTCACGGATTAAAGTAGCAGGCTAATAGGTTAGTAGGATTAGGTTGATGTCTGGTTTTGGGATATAGTAGGGTTGTAGGATTAGTCGCGTTTTTATATCCTGGGGTGTCATTATCCATCATATATATGTTGATTTTTTTATTTTTTGTTGATTTTTATCGTTTTATACACTACCATGTACTTATTGTTTATTAGTAGGTCTTCTTGGTTCCTTTTTTGTTCCTTTCCCTTTTCCATATCTAGTTATTTTGCTTACGGGTTTTTGAGACGAGGGTTCCCAGGAAACAACCTCTCTACCTCTGAGGTAGTGGTAAGGTCTGCGTACATTTACCCTCCCCAGACCCCACTTGTGGGATTTCACTAGATATGTTGTTGTTGTTGTTGTTTCCAATCAGACCTGGAAGAACAGATGTTGACTAGATATGTTATGCTGAAACTTATAAAGGCCCACTCAAGGATGAAGGCACAGACAGATTATAAGAACATAGACCTCTCTTCTAATGTTGATGATGCTGCCCTTTTACATCTCCAGCCACAGACATTCCCAAGTTTCACCTTGAGGACAAGTCACTTTTCAGGAGGGGTGTACTGATACGGAGCATATCTTCCATACTTATTCAAGGAGGAACAAGCAAAAAAAAAAAGATAGGAGTAGATAATGATTTGCATCTTCTCAAATTCCTGGAGTTCTCATACATGGAGGATTAAGCAGCTTCTTACGGTTATTAGGAGTTACATGGCAGTTTCTTATGATTACTGGAAGTTAACTGTCTTTATCCTAAATAGTTATGAAGTAGTTAAACTTATCTATTTTATAATAATAGATCCAGTAATGCGCAGGTAGGTTGTAATATATATGTAATATTCAGAAATATTGTTATAAGAGACATACTTGTTTCTCTTTGTATTTTCTGTTGTTCTAAGATATACGAGAGACTTGTGTCTCTCTTTGTATTTTCTATTGCTTTATCCAGTATAAAAGTTCGGTTTCTATCAATTTTTTTGGCCTACTAACTTTAACTTCTAGGAGGATGGGTAGGTGGTTAAGGCATATAATACATACCCTGAAATCAATCTGATGACAACCATTGCATGGTTCTTCATGAAGCACGACCGTTGCTTCAATCCCCACTGCACAATTGGATTTATAGTGATATGAAGTGAATCATTGATCTAAAAGAACAGAACTTCATCTTGAGAAAAAGAAATTCTAAGCTAATACAAAGTACATGGTTTGAGGATGAAAACAGCCCATATGAGTAGTTAACTCTCCAAACAACCAAAGATGCAAATATCAGTTATCACATGCTTTCATGTCTATATCAGTCAATAAAAAGGGTATCTTTCAATTTAGATCTATAATGTTGGAAAGAGCGTGCAAACTGAACTCGTACATTATCTCAGAAAAAAAATATATATATAGTTCACCAAATATAGAAAGAAGTGCTGTGTGTTTTCATTCCTAAACCATCAAACTAAATGAAAAATAGATACAGTTATAGCATGGGAATGAATCCTTAACCACCTGAAAAGATAAAGTATTAATGACTAATTTAAGGTCGATCATATTACACTTGTTTAAGTGTCCAGTATTGATTGAAGTTATGTTTTGCCATCTCCTAATATGATCTTCGTGATCCTCACCTCATGTGCTAGCTTAGGAAGCAGATTAGGCTCAATGTCTATCTTAATATAGCATCGGACTCGGAGTGGCACTCACTCCTATTCTTGATTTACCCAATGTTGGGCCCCCATCTCATATTGTCCATATTCCAGGTGCCTAACCTTCCACTATTGGTTGAGCAAAGGGTGGTTGTCTCATTATACGATCTTAGGAGTCCTCACTTCATGATCTAACTTTCAGGATTGAGTTATGTCGCACCTAGGCCCTAGGCTCAGGTCGTGACAAGCTTGGTATCAGAGAACTAGGTTTGTAAATGGTCCTCGAAAATCCAACACACCGCGTCGAGTAGAGTCTTGTTCATGGTTGTGAAGCGCTCTATAACTATGAATAGGAGGCTATGAGTCGTTTTAGGAAATGATTCACTTCTTTATGATTCAATTCGTGCCATTAAAAGTATTTAAGGTTATTCCCTTAACTAACGACGCCCTCTTTGCCGTTTCTAGATAATGCCACCAAGAAGAGCACCTTTGGCAAGGGATGTGGCCGAAGATCAAGCCCCTCTCGTGCAACAAGAGGATAGTGTCACTCATGCGGAGTTTAGATCCGCCTTCACGATGTTGGCCTAAGTCTTGGCCAACCAAGCAAATAGGGAGGTTGCAACTCCTCCCCAAGCACCTACACCGGCAACAAAAGTTCGGGATTTTGTGAGAATGAACCCGCCGGAGTATTGTGGATCAAAAGTTGATGAGGACCCGATAGAGTTTCTTTATGAGGCTTAATAGAATTGTGGTCGTAATGGGTGTGCCATCGGAAGAGAAGGCCGAGCTTGTGACCTACCAATTGAAAGGGGGGGCAAAGGTTTGGTACGACCAATGGGTTGAAGAAAAAGGTGTAAAAGCGGGCCGAGTTGGATGGGAGGAGTTTAAGGCGACATTTTTGGATAGATTCTTTCCATTGAGTTGAGGGAAGCCAAAGTACAAGAGTTCATAAACCTCAAGCAAGGGCACATGAGTGTGAGAGAGTATTCTCTCAAATTCACAAAACTCTCCAAATATGTCTCATTTATGATAGCGGATCCAAGGGCTAGGATGATCAAATTCATATCCGGTGTCTCGGAATTTGTCTCCAAAAAATGCAAGATGGCTATGCTTAGCAAAAAAATAGACATCTCCCACCTAATGACCTATGCAGAACAAATTGAGGATGAGAAATTGAGGGAGAGTCCAAGAGAGCTAGAATGGATGGTGGTGGATTTTCTCACCAAAGAGGTGGTGGCCATGGTAAATTCCAAGGTGGTCACAAACAAATGAATCAAGGGTCATCCAATACTCCTCCTCCCAAGTTCAACAAAGATAAGAGGTCCAACCCAAAGCCCCAAGGAGGTTCGAGTGCACAAGCTTCTCCAAATTATGCAAAGTGTGGAAGGCCCCATAAGGGTGAATGTCTAGCCGGCTTGAATGTTTATTACAAATGTGGCAAGCCCGGCCACCATGCAAAGGAATGTAGAAATGGGAATGCAAGGCCCCAAGGCCAAGGTGGACAAGCACAAGGAGCCCCAAAAGCTAATAGGATCTATGCCCTTCATGGCCGCCAAGAAGTGGAGGAAGCCCCAAATATGATTACCGATATGTTAAAAGTTTGTGATTTTGATGCTTATGCACTTTTAGATCTGAGGGCAAATTTGTCTTTTGTCACACATTTCTTGCTAATAGATTTCATGCATGTCCTGAAATACTTGTTGAGCCTTTTAAAGTTAGCACTCCCGTTGGTGAGTCCATTGTTGCACAAAAAGTCTATAGAGGTTGCCCCGTGTCCATCATGCTTAAAATTATTCCTTGTGATTTGGTAGAGCTTTCCATGGTTGATTTCGATATTATACTCAGGATGGATCGATTGCATGCTTTTTATGCCTCTATAGGTTGTCGGACTCTAGTGTCAAGTTTCAATTTCCAAATGAGCCTACTCTTAAGTGGTAGGGTGGTAGTTCTTCATGTAAAGGTCGATTTGTTACCTACCTCAAAGCCCGCAAAATGATTTCCAAGGGATGCATTTATCACCTAGTGAGGGTTAGGGATGTCACATCCGAAAGTCCGTCTCTTGAGTCGGTTCCCATAGTTAATGAGTTTCCCGATGTGTTCCCCAAAGAGTTGTCCGGTGTTCCTCCCGAAAGGGAGATAGACTTTGGCATAGATCTTTTGCCAGACACTCAACCTATATCAATCCCTCCTTATAGAATGGCTCCGGCGGAGTTAAAGGAGCAATTGAAGGATTTGCTAGAGAAGGGATTTATTAGACCTAGTAGGTCCTCATGGGGTGCCCCGATGTTGTTTGTGAAGAAGGATGGGTCACTCTGAATGTGTATAGGCTATCGCCAACTCAACAAAGTTACCATCAAGAATAAATATCCACTCCCAAGGATCAATGGCCTTTTTGACCAATTGCAAGGGGCAAGATTCGAATATCATCAATTGAGAGTGAGGGAATGTGATATTCCCAAGACGGCATTTCAAACAAGGTATGGACACTTTGAATTTGTGGTGATGTCCTTTGCCTTAACTAATGCACCGGCGATCTTTATGGACCTCATGAATAGGGTGTTCAAACCCTACTTTGATATGTTTGTGGTGGTATTCATTGATGACATTTTGATCTATTCACGCAATGCTGAGGATCATAAAGAGCATTTGAAGGTGATCTTACAAACCTTGAGGGATGAGAAATTATTTGCCAGGTTCAATAAATGTGAAGTTTGGTTGAAGAAGGTTGCCTTTCTTAGGCATGTTGTGTCCGGTGATGGGATAAAAGTTGACCCCAAAAAGACGGAAGCAGTGAGAAATTGGCCAAGGCCATTGACTCCTATGGATATTAGGAGTTTCTTGGGCCTAGCGGGGTACTATAGAAGATTTGTTGAAAGGTTCTCCTCCATCTCGTCTCCATTGACTAAGTTGACTCAAAAGAAAGTGAAGTTTGTATGGACTGATGAGTGTGAGAAGAGCTTCCAAACTTTGAAAGACCGATTGACTTCGGCTCCAATCTTGACCTTGCCGGAGGGTACAAATGGGTTTGTTGTCTATTGTGATGCCTCAAGAATTGGTTTGGGTTGTGTGTTGATGCAACATGTTAAGGTGGTTGTCTATCCTTCAAGGCAATTGAAAATACATGAGAAGAATTATCCAACACATGATCTTGAACTAGTGGTCGTGGTATTTGCTTTAAAATTTTGCAGTCATTATCTATATGGGGTTCATGTTGATGTGTTCACCGATCATAAGAGCCTCCAACATGTATTTACACAAAGAGATCTTAATTTAAGGCAAAGGAGATGGTTGGAACTCCTCAAAGATTATGACATGAGTGTGAAATATCACCCGGGTAAGACTAATGTGGTAGTCGATGCACTTAGTAGAATGTCCATGGGTAGTGTGTCACACCTTGAAAGTAAAGGAAAGAGGGAATTACCAGGAAGCTCATAGGTTAGCTAGATTAGAGGTAAAGTTGAACGATACCGAAAATGGTAGTGTGATGGTATTGAATGGCTCTGAGTCATCATTGGTTGAGGATGTCAAATCAAAAGAAGATCTTGATCCCGCCTTGGTTGAATTGAAGGCCTTGGTGAAGGAAGGAAAGATAGAGGTCTTCTCACAATGGGGAGATGGGGTACTTCGTTACCAAGGGAGATTATGTGTGTTGGATGTTGATGGGTTGAGAAATTTGAGATTGCAAGAAGCTCACAATTCTTCCTATTCTATTCACACCGGCTCCACTAAGATGTATAGAGACTTGAGGGAAGTATATTGGTGGAACGGAATGAAGAAGTACATTGCTAAATTTGTGGTCGAATGCTCCAACTGTCAACAAGTTAAGGTTGAACATCAAAGGTCGGGTGGCTTGGCTCAAAACATTGAGATTCCCACTTGGAAGTGGGAAGAGATTAATATGGATTTTGTAGTTGGTTTACCTAAGACCAAGAGGCATTTGGATTCTATATAGGTGATAGTGGATCGGATGATGAAGTCGGCTCATTTCTTGCCGGTTAAGACCTAAGTTGCTCAACCTCGGGTGCAGGTGTCTGATACGGGTGCAGATCTAGAGGTCGGATCCTTCATGATCTAGTTTTTAAGATTCGGGGATATGGATCCATGTATGAATACGGGTGCGGGGATTCGCCTAAAAGTAATCAAAATATCTAAATAGAGTGATAAAACCTAAATTATAAGATATTATGTGGGGAACTTAAAGAAAATCTTGGAAGGATATTAAAGAAAAAGGTGTGACATAGAAATTTTTATATAAAAGGTATTCCATTTTCTTCAAGTTCACCTTACCTTTTGTATTGATTACAAAAATCATTAAAACCGTCCAAACTTTTCCCATCGATTTTGGTCAAAGTACCTGAAACTGATTGACCAAATCGGACACGAATCCCACACCCACACCCATGTCGTGTTGACACGGGTACGGCACCAAAAGTGAAGAGTCCGAGCAACTTAAGTTAAGACAACTTTTGGTGCCGAAGACTATGCCAAGTTATATATCCGGGAGTTGGCGACGTTGCATGGGATTCCATTGTCCATCATATCGAATTGTGGGACTCAATTCACCTCTCACTTTTGGAAGTCATTCCAAAGAGGTCTTGGTACCAAAGTGAAGTTAAGTACCGCCTTCCATCCTCAAATCAATGGACAAACCGAAAGAACCATTCAAACATTAGAGGACATGTTGAGGGCTTGTATCTTGGAATTCAAAGGAAGTTGAAATGATCATTTAGCTCTCATCGAGTTTGCCTACAAAAATAGTTTCCACTGAAGTATTGAGATGGCACCATTTGAGGCTCTATATGGTAGACAATGTAGGTCACCGGTTGGATGGTTTGAAGTTGATGAAATGGCCTTGATTGGACCGGATTTGGTTATGGATGCCATGGAAAAATCAAGGCTCATAAGAGAAAGATTAAAGGCGACTCAAAGTAGACTAAGGTTCTACTCCGATGTGAGGAGAAGGGACCTTGAGTTTAGTGTTGGTGATTGGGTTTACTTGAAGGTATCACACATGAAGGATGTGGTCCGATTTGGCAAGAAAGGAAAGTTGAGCCCTAGGTATGTAGGGCCTTACAAAATTGGGAAAGGTTGGTAAAGTGGCATATGAGTTGTAGTTGCCATTGGAAATGAATATGATTCATCCAGTGTTCCATGTGTCGATGTTGAGGAAGTTCATGGGGGCTCCAAGTTCCATAGTTCCCTTGGAAGATGTGAGTGTTGAGGAGAATTTGACATATGAAGCAGTTCCTGTTGAGATATTGGATAGGCAAGTGAAGAGATTGAGAAACAAATATGTGACGCCCGTTAGGTCCTTTGGAGAAATCAACAAGTTGAAAGTGCGACTTTGGAAGCGGAAGCGGACATGATGAAACGATATTCTTATCTTTTCCACTCTACTCAAGCCTAAGGTAATAAGATAATCATGTTTAAGGTGTCAAGTCATGTATTTCAGCCCTTAGATGTCAAGTTGCATGCATTCATACTCATGGTAACATGTTTTGATGATATTTGACTCATAAGTTTAAAGTTCTCATGAAAATGATATTTAAGTTGCATTGATGCATTTACGTTAGGGCTGAAAAGTGTCTTGTCATTCATTTCAAGCGTATTTTCATAACATTCGGGGACGAATATTCCCAAGGGGGAGATATTGTAACACCTCCCAAGCGACTCGGAATGTCCTTATGATGTATTTTTTTAATATCGTAAAATCCGTGCATTTTTTGGCAAATCTGAGTTTGTATTCATTTTCAGAAGGAAAAACTGTGTAGGAAAAAGATCTCCTTCGATTTTTAGGTCAACCATATCAAAAGATAATTTTTCAGTTGATTTTGCCTTAACCAGAAAAGTGTGCGACGAATCCGCATCGCGGAGATGGTCTCAGATAGTATAAAAGTGGTCTAAACTCATTCCTAGGTCAAAACAGGGGAAAATTGAACTTAGCGAAAAAATGACCTGAGCGGGAGCAAGTCCGCGTCGCCCACTTGCTCCCTCCATGAGTAAATTTTTCTGAAAATTTTAAAATTTAAGTGAGGGCAATTGGGACATATCCCAACACCCTTATATACATAAATCCCCAAAATTTCTCTCATTTTTAGCCCTAAATCTCTCTAAATCCTCTCAAAACCTTCCATTATTCCTCTTACAAAAATCTTTCAAGCTCTTAGGGTTACAAGTTTTCCCATTAAAGGTCAAGGCTCAAAGTGATTCCTCAAGCTCCTTCAAGTTTGTTTCTTCAAGTTTCAAGACTTTAAGGTATGTGGGTCTTTCATCCATGGGTTCTTCCACCCATGAAGTCCCAAAACCTATTTTACTCGATCCTTCAAGTTTCAAGGTTAATTTCTTATGGGTACTTTCTATTACTCCTATTAAGCATGATTTATGTTGAGAATCTTCATCTATTGAATAAAATTGGATGAGTTGACTAGGGTTTATTATTATGAGCTATTTTTATAATGTTCAAAGTTATGAATGTTATGATACCATGAGATACTATGAAGTTGATGATTTATGAGACGAATTTCATACTCCCATATCTAAGTTTGAAAGATGATATGAATGATTGTGGTGGGTTGCTTGAGAGTGTTTTAAGTTGAGGATTTTCACATTTACGCATAGTCCTCTTGAGTTACATGATTTAAAGCTTACATGCATAAACCCACCCAATTTTCATATCGAATTTCCAATGAAGTATGATTTCCAAAAGATGGAAGGTTCAATTACAAGTTTAGGAAAGTTATGAATCCCTCTAATGAAAGTTAAAGATGGTGATAAGGGCAATTCTCACCAAAAGATAGATCCCCTTGTGATAAAGACAATTCTCACATGATGGATCTCAAGTTTAATGAGCTACTCTTTATAAGATGATGTTATGTTACAAGTTTATGAATGAATACGATTATGCATATGTTTTCAAATGTATTCCGTGGGAATGACTTAGCACCGAATGGGACATTGAGGTAGGGTTCGGTAAGGGAACCCTAGTAGCAACCCTTTGTCTCATTAACTATATGTCACCATAGAAGCCCTTGTAGGCTAAGCTAGTGAATCTACGTAGGCCATTTTATTCACTAAACATGCATGTGCAAGTTTATGGAGTTCTACCTTGGCAAGTAGATTCCCTTCTCCCAATGGAAGGAGTTCATTGGATTCCGTGTAGTAGCTCGCATAGTCTTATGTCCTTTACGGTCTCCTCCCATATATGTATGATTACAAAAAGTTATGTTTTATCTTGCATGCAAGTTTTCATTAAAGCATTTTTCATGCATGTCATATTGAGCTTATTTCTATTGTATATGGTTATGCATCTTGACTATGTAGCTTATGATCTATTGTTGCATTGCATCCCACATACTAGTACATTCAAAGTACTAATCCATACTTTTTGCCTACATGATCTAACCATGTAGGGCCGGAGCACGTCCTCATCCACCTCCTCGTGACTAGTTTGGTTCTTGAAGACATTGGGTTGTGGTGAGTCCTCTAGTTCGAGGGCAATACCCATTTTCTATCTAGCTTATTATGTTGAGACATTACTAGTTTACTTCTTATTTTGAGGGTGAGCTGGGACATGTCTTGGCGCTCATCCTACTCATCTTTAGATGTGTTGTTGGATACTTATGCTATGTACACACTATGTGATGTCTAAGATTCTATGGAGACTTATCCCTTAGTCCCTATCTTTTGTATGTTGATGCTTATGATGTTGGTTATGAGATGGTGAAATGTCCTAAGTCCCTACTCCCCATAGAGTGCGTCCCATGACCCCTTCCCTTAGTGTTGTTTGATGAAGTTGAATGATGGAAGTCCCTTGCCCCTTTTTCCCATAGCTTGTGTCCTAAGCCCCGAATCCCCTTATAGTTCGGTTAACTGATGCTTGTGTTATATTCCGCAACCAAGGATGTGCATAAGATACGTTAAGAGGCTTGTTTGGATTACCTTTGGATTCTCATTTGCCATGTCGCACCTAGACCTTAGGCTCGGGTCGTGACAATAATCTACTAAGCCAATAGATTATGGTATTGACTGCTTCGGCAGAAAAGTATTTAGACATCTTCTTTTCTGCCAATATGCATCTTACCATCTCCATCACTATTTTGTTCTTGCTCTCGGAATTACCGTTCTATTCCAGAGGGTATTGAACAGTGAAATGTTGTTGAATACCCAAATCATTACAATACTTGCTGAACTAATGGCGATGTATTTTCATTTTCATTATCTGAGCTGAAATACTTCCAACTACAACCACTCTCCCTTCCATCCATAGCCTTGAATTATTTGAAAACAAGGAACACTTGGAATTTGCTACTCAGAAAATAGACCCACATCATTCCAGTTAGATCATCCACAAAGAGTATAAAGTATTTGTTTCCACTAAAGACTTCCTTTAAAGAAAGGATCATCTATGCATTTTACAAAATTGACACGACTCAAACATTTCTGCACGTGTCAATTTTTTGGGTACATCAAGACTACATCCTTTAACTGCATATACACCAATGAACTAAGATTGTAATGACTGAACCTTTTGTGCCAAAGCGGAGTATCATCCACTTAACATTGAAAGAGAAATTATCAATAGAGTAGCATGATATTGGGAAGGAATTGTTGACATGCTAATTTTAGCTGCTTCACATCCTTTAGAGTCATAAATGACACATTTTGTCCTTATATTAATAGAATGATTTTTATAAAGCAACTGAGCAACACTCAACAGGTTTTGAGTCAAATTTGGCACATAAAGAACATCATTAATGATCTTCATACCTTTCGTCAGTAGGAAATTTAACTAATCCTCTACCTTGACCTTGCATGCACGCACCATTCCCAAGCTTCACTTTAGTTATATAAGATATATACAAGGTAACAAACAGATTTTCATTAATCGCCATGTGCCTTGTGCGAGTGCTATCAACATACCAATTACATTGATCAACATGTGATGTGTGAGAGGCATTGGAAACCTCCTCCTCTGGTTTTGTAATCTGATGATAATCTGCGAAATTCACTCACTGGGGAGACTAACCATTTTGATTTTGTCTGCAATACATCTCAATGTGCCCATACTTCTAACAATATCTATATTGAATTTCAGACCTCTTTGACTTCTGCCAACAATTCTTTATAAGTTGTTTGTCTTCTTAAAAATACCACAAGGTGAAATCTTTCCTTTTCTCGATGAATCATCTTGTTTCACCAAATTTTACCTCTCCAGGGTTATCTGAGGAAACTTTACTGCCTTCCTTTCGTTGCATGAATTTATGCCTCATTTAAAAGGCATCTTATATTATCTCTTCACTTCTCATAGTTAACATTTGCTCTTGGACTTGCAATTTAGAGATTAGTTCATCTATTGTAAGAGTAGTCAAGTTGCAAGACTCTTTTATAGTTATGAATTTTTTTTTCAAACTTTTCTGGAAGGATGACTAAGATCTTATCTACAACTTTCTGATCTAGAAATTTTTAACCAAGTATTCTTATCTGATTTGCAATCTCCACAAGCTTGGAAAAGTATTCTTTCATACTATCTGAGTCCTTCATCTTAAGGAGCTCAAACTCCCTCTTCAATGTTAACACTCTGACTGACTTTACTTTGTTGTTGTCTTTGCGAACTTCTCCTTTAACTTATCCCATGCTTGTTTAGTTGTTTCACACAAACCATAATTCTTGTAAACATTACTTCTATAAGACTTGAATGTATGCAAGTGAGAGATCTTGTCACCAACTCATCATTCTTTTTAATTTCATTGAGAATTGCATCAACTCTCAAGGTTGGACTGCAGGTTCTCTATCAACAACTTCCCGTAAGTTGAGAGTCTTTAGACAAGCCTTCATCTTGATGACCCAAACGTAATAATTCTTGCTTGTGGAAATCAGAGGACCCGTCATTGGCTGATTTTCAGGTGCCATGACTTTACCCAGCAAATAAATTCAAAAAACACCAGAACTAAGATGAGTCAAACAGCAAGATTTGATTCAGATCCCTTCAAAAATAAGCTTTGATACCATGTTAGAAAGAAAAGAAGAATTTTACAGCTACAAGGAAGAAGAGTAAAGAAATTTCAGCTGTAAATTGCTACAACAATCTTAAGATAATGATGAAGAAGGCTGAAATTTTTGAAGTTCTATTTTTTTGCTATTTTTTTTTTCATATCAGAAGCCATTGCAAATATAAAGTGTGATAATTACAAACCACATAATAAGCAAAATATTTCACTCTAAACTATGTGCATATGGCTCACTCGCCACCACTCATTTCAATCCAAAAGACTTTGTTCGTCCAAGTATTATGGAATTGATTTTACTAATAACAATTAACAAGGAACTAAATTGCATGTGCAGGCAAGGAAGCAACAAAGGAGGAAGTAAAAGGAACAAAGGAAGAGATATCATCCAGAAGGAAGGAAAAATAATTTGTGGTCAACTAAAAGATTAACCTCTGAATCAAAAAGGAAAGAAGATCAATCCACAGCAAATCAAGGAAACTAGAATGAAGGCACAAAGGAAAGAAGATTAATCTAAGTAAAAAGGACATCCATATTAGGTACTCCTCTCTCAAATCAAAGATCTGGAAGGAATGTCAAGACACAGAAAAAATCAAATAGTCTGTATAAGGCAGAGTCAGAAGATAAATCACTCTGCAAGATTGAAGATCAAAAAGGACAGAAGATCTCACCCTCACGGGAACATATTTGATATGGACGCGTATGCTCAATCATGTAATCAATACAAATTCTTGATTGAATGAAATACCCTAGGGTTCTCCTTTTAGAAATTAGAGCCCAAAGCAGCTTTACCACAGGAAATTATAAAAGTCAGCCATACCAAACGAAAAAAGTCACTCCCTTCACTGAACTTATAATGTTGTGTTTCTTGTGTCTTTCAGAAAACGTTGTACTCTCTCAAGTTTACAATTGTAAAGGAGAGAGAAAAAAGAAAGAGCAGTGTAGGTTATATAGATAGGTTGTGTCAAAGTTGTATATCTAATTTGATATCAGATAGAGTTTAGGACCATCCATTCTGTACTTACAAGTTCTCCAAGAAGTTGTAAAGGAAACCATTATAACCCAAGGATACTAGACTAGGCACTCGGCGATCTGAACCAGTATAAATTTACATTTCACTCTTTAGATTTATCAATCATCTGTTATAGTAACCTGCAGGAAAGTCGACTACCAGCCTTTGACAGTCGACTAGGGATGAAATTTCAATTCCCCCACTTTCAGACTTGTCTACTATAGAACATAGAAATATTACTAATCTTGGAGTTTTTGGAGAAATCTTTAATTTCCTATCAATGTCATCTTGGAGAAGGAATTCCTTGCATAGTGATTATCCATTCCACATTCATTCATTTTTTTGCTAGAAGAGAAATTTATTTGTACATATATTGACCTAAGAAAAAGTAGTAATCTTTAAACAAGAAGATGCTCCATGAGTTATAGTAAAGAAGAAAGGTGATGAATCTCACCAAGGACCAGATAAAGGTTGCCATTTCAAAAGCATTCTGTGCACACAAAAATATCAATGTTAGGACATTTAACCATGCAAATCCTTTTTATCTTTTCGCTTGTTTTTCTTGAAATGAACATTGAACAGTAAATCGAGCATCAGAGCTTTTGAAATTTGACCTGAAATGATATAAACTGTATCAATCGTAACAGTATCTTTGGTTTCCCAAACCAAAACAATTCATCGCGTGGCTTTACTTGTAATCCAATAAGTGGGCCCTTTGGTTCTGCAATTTCAAGTGCCAACGAGGAGACTACATGCTGTAGTTTTGTTCCAACCAGCATGACGAGCTTTGGCAAAAGTTATTGTTGGGCATCAGATACACATATCATTTCAGTCAGGTAATGGACCAAAGAAGGTAAGCTGACTTACGATGGCAGGAATAAAAGAGAGCCAGAAGTAGATATTAAGACCTGCAATATAAGAAACATGATTTCGAAATTTCAACAAGCCAGAAAATGATACTTTCATGTTACAAAAATTTCATTACCATGAATGTTGATGAAGATGCATATGATGGCATAACCCCAAAGTAGCCAGCTGCAAAGTCCCAGAATAAGTCAGCACAAATATGCAACTATCAAGACACCTATTTCTAGAAGAAACTAAGAACAAAATTATACAAATTGTAATAGAACTACAGCTCATTAGCTATACAAATAATGGTTTTCCCTTGCTCTTTATTTGATGCTGAAAAAAAATGATTCTAACTTTGCACGTGCTTTCGCCAAATTTCATGCGAAAGCACCTAGAAACATTCATTAAAAAAACTCAAGGAGGACCTCAAGTTTTTGATTGATGGCTATATCCACAAACACTAAGTATAATTATTACTGAGCCAAAATATTCTCCCACCTGCTGTGTACTAAAATGATCTAAACCGATAACAACATACCTGATCCCTACAATTTCATAAAATTCATCTTCCATGCTACGAACCATGTACTTATGGAAATTGTAAGTAAATGGAAGCTTGTGATTCTGCACAGTTATAGAAGCAAGGGTCAGGCAATGAAAATAAATATGTGAAATTTGAGAACAGTTGTTGCTGCTTCTTGATATGGAAAAGTAATAAACCTGCTACAAAAGTGTCTCTTATCCCTGGCATTACTTGTAATAGAGTACTAAGAATGAGCAACAAAATTAAACACCCTATTCCACAAACATCTCTGCGCAACAAAATTGTACAAGAATACTGAACTTTGGAAACAAACAGAATTAAGACATTCAACTTAAGTGCTTCAGCGATTATGCCAGATATATATTACTCCCTCCGTCCCATTTTATCTAGCATCATTAGACTTGCCACGGTGTTTAATAAAAGAAGAAAGACTTTTGAAACTTTTGGTCTAAACAATCCTTAGATATTTGTGTGGTTGTAAATCGTTTCATTAAGGGTAAATAGGAAATTTTAAAATTAAATTGTTTCAAATTATAGTAAGGTGACATTCTTTTGAAACAGACTAAAAAGAAAAGGGTGCCACATAAAATGGAACGGAAGAGTATAACTTAACGAACATCTTTAAAATATCCTTCCCTCTTGCATAATGTTTTCCATAATAGGACACTTTCCAATGTGAATGCAGCTGCTAAAGCATGTCGAGAATGATGCACACGAATTTAACCATGGAAGAGAATACTGAGCATTTCCATCTCTTCATTTACCTTCCACACTAACAGAGGAGCTGAGATATCATTCCTAAGTGGAATACTATAAAGGAATTACCAAAAGAAACTGAATACCTACAGTGATAAAGCCCAGCCTCAGTGCCAAGTAATCTGACTTGTGAATTGAAGTCCTAAACTGCCTAAGAAAGCAAAGCTGCAAGATTGCAAAACAAATCAACGTCACAGATTTTACAGATGCATGGCTAATCCAGAGCAAATTGTTGAGATAAAACTCAAGAAAAAAATGTATAGGAACTTTGTCATATTTCAAAGGAAAGCTGACAAGTGTTAGTCAAAGTGCTATAATTTGCTAGGCATGTTATTGGTTGTGTTACACTAAATAATACATGCACTTAGAACTTGGCAACAGATTAAATTAAAGGAACAACTAATCTCTAAACAATATTTAATTTCTATTTAGATTTTTAATATAGCATGTGTCCAGGAGACTTGATGGGTAGGTACCAAACCTCGAGACGTAGACGGGTTTAAACTATGGTACTCGGATGGCTCTAGGGGTAGAAATGGAGTAGGTATCCTTGTAGATGAGGACCTTAGGCAGAGTATGTGGTTGAGGTCAAGAGGATTAATGATAGGATGATGTCGATTAAACTTGTGGTTAGTAGTCATGTAGTGAATGACTAAATGTAGTTAGTGCCTATGCGCCTCAAGTGGGCCCGGACGAGTAAGTCAAAAAGCTCTTTTGGGATGATTTGGATGAGGTTGTGAGAGGTATACCGGACAAAAAAAAATCTTCATTGGGGGAAATTTTAATGGGCACGTCGGTACAACTTCTAGCGGTTTTGACGATGTGCATGGAGGCTTTGGTTTTGGGGAGAGGAATGGAGGTGGGACGACTCTCTTGGATTTTGCCAAAGCCTTTGAGTTGGTTATTGCTAACTCATGTTTCCCGAAAAGGGAAAATCACTTGATTATCTTTCGTAGTTCGGTAGCTAAGACTCAGATTGATTACTTACTCCTCCGGAAGGGTGATAGAAGCCTTTGTAAGAATTGCAAGATTATTCCGAGTGAAAATATCTCCACTCAACATAGGCTTCTAATGATGAATTTAGAGATTAAGAGGGATAAGAAGAAGAAGGTTATTTATGCCCAATCGAGGATTAGATGGGGAGGCCTAACTCTTGTCCTTTCCCGGGAGATGGGAGAAAAATTGAGTAGTTTAGGGGCTTGGAGTAGTAACGGAGATGTGAACACCATGTGGGACACTACTACTGGTTGCATTAAAAAAGTAGCTACCGAGGTACTAGGGGTTTTGAGAGGGACCTTTGGTGGATGTCAGGGTGATTGGTGGTGGAATGGAGAAATTTAAGGCAAAGTGAAAGCTAAAAAGATTGCCTATACGAAGTGTTTGGAATGTAGGGATGAGGATGAAAAGCGAAGGCTTAAGGACACCTATAAGACAACAAAGACAGAAGCGAAGACGGTGATGACAAGTGCTAAGACAGTAGCATTTGAGAGCTTGTATGTGGAGCTAAGTGATAAAGGTGGGGACGAGATTGTATAGGCTCGCAAAAAGGAGAGAGAGGAAAGCTCGCGACTTGGACCAAGTGAGGCGCATCAAGGATGTGGAGGGTGAGGTGTTGGTGGACAAGACTTCCATAAGCTAAGGTGGCAGGTTTACTTTCATAAACTCTTAAACGCAAAAGGGGATAGAGATATTGAGTTGGGTGAGTTGGCACACTCCGATAGTCATCGAGATTTTGGTTATTGCAGACGTTTCAGAGCCGAGGAGGTTAGACGTACTATTAGTAGGATGAATAGAGGGAGAGCAATCGGACCCGATGATATTCCGGTAGATTTTTGGAAAAGCATAGTCAAGGATGGTTTGGAGTGGTTGACTAGGTTGTTCAATGCTATTATGAAGACTGTTAAGATGCCCAATGAATGGAGGAGTACAATGGTTCCATTGAACAAGAACAAGGGTGATATCCAAAATTGTAATAATTACAGGGGTATCAAGTTGTTAAGTCACACTATGAAGGTCTAGGAAAAAGTGGTGGAGATGAGGGTGAGAAAAGGAGTGTCTATTTCATAGAATCGGTTCGGATTCATGTCAAGGCGGTCGACTACCAAAACAATTCATCTTGTCCGGAGATTAGTGAAGAAATATAGGGAAAGAAAGAAGGACCTTCATTTGGTATTCATTGATCTCGAGAAGGCTTATGACAAAGTGTCGAGGGATGTCTTATGGAGGTGTCTAGAGGTGAAAGGTGTTCCAATGGTGTATATTAGGGTGATGGGCATGTATGCCGGAGCCAAAACTCGAGTAAGAACGGTGGGATAAGACTTAGAGTATTTTCGTGTTAAGATGGGACTTCATCAAGGATCTGTGTTGAGCCCTTTTCTTTTTGCCTTAGTAATGGATGAGCTGACACGGTCTATTCAGGAGGAAGTTCCATGGTGTAAGCTATTTGTAGATGACATAATTCTGATTGATGAGACTCGGGCTAAAGTTAATGGTAGATTGGAAGTTTGGAGACATACTTTGGAATCCAAAGGGTTCAAACTGAGCAGGACCAAAACAAAATACTTAAAGTGCAAATTCAGTGTTGCGAGAGATGAAGCAGACATTGTAGTGAGGCTTGTCACTCAGTCTATTCCCAAGAGAGAAAACTTTAAATATCTTGGGTCCATCATCCAGAGTACTGGCGATATTGATGATGATGTCACACATCGTATTGGGGCAGCTTGGTTGAAATAGAGGCTTGCCTCTGGAGTATTGTGTGATAAGAAGGTACCACATAAACTTAAAGTGAAGTTTTACAAAATGGTGGTTAGACCGTCTTTGCTATATGGGATAGAGTGCTGGCCAATCAAAGATTCACATGTTCAGCCGATGCAGATCACGGAGATGAGGATGTTGAGATGGATGTGTGGACATACCAAAGGGGATAAGATTAGGAATGAGATCATTCAGGAAAAGTTAGGGGTGGCCTCTGTGGCAGACAAAATGAGAGAAGCGAGACTGCGATGGTTTGGGCATGTGAAGAGAAGAGGTGTTGACGCTCCTGTTAGAAGGTGCGAGAGGTTGGATTTAGGGGTTACGCAGAGGGGTAGAGGTAGACCAAAAAAGTATTGGGGGAAGGTGATTAGACAGGATATGGCGCAACTTCGTATCACCGAGGACATGACCTTAGATAGAAAGGAGTGGAGGTCGCGTATTATGGTAGAAGGTTAGACGACTAGTAGGGGTAGGATGATGTATAGCCTTGGGATATAATAGGTTGGTAGAGGTAGTCGTGTTTTTATATATCGTGTTGTTA
Organism: Solanum aculeatissimum; assembly: GCA_038996855.1. Lineage (NCBI taxonomy): Eukaryota > Viridiplantae > Streptophyta > Magnoliopsida > Solanales > Solanaceae > Solanum > Solanum aculeatissimum. The sequence goes on along the minus strand of JBCEWC010005964.1, from coordinate 5,587 downwards.
TTTTCTGTCACTTATGTTTGTTATTTTATTGTCTTTAAAAACTGTCATTTGCTTCCACTTTAGTTGTTTGGTTTCATATCTAGTATTTTCTGCTTTTGGGAATGATATTTTTGAGTTGAGGGTTTTTCGGAAACAGTCTCTCTATCTCTATGAGGTAGTGGTAAGGTCTGCATACATTTTGCCCTCCCCAAACCCCATTTGTGGGATTCCATTGAGTATGTTTTTGTTGTTGTTGTTACGTTAGTCATTAGCTACCAAAAGAAACTAACAGTTTGAATTTAACATTTTAAAAAACAACAGAAGATATAGAATATTTGAGTCCATTCAGAAAAAGATGCATAGATACACTTTTCATATTCATGCATTTTGCCTCTAGTTAAGAACTGTGAGAAATAAAAGAGAAAATATTATTAATTGTGTATCTACATTATTACGCTGAAATCTACGTGTCCTCATCTCGCGTCGTCGCTCATCCTTCATCTCAAATCAACGGCCCTCGTTCTTTGCTCGTTGAAATCTGACCAATTTCTATCCGGAATCTAACAGATTTCTTGGTTTTTTTGGATAAGAATTCGAATTTCGCCCAAATTCCCAATTTGAATTTGAATTTCAGCCCCGAATTTCCCCAATTGACCCTGCGTTTTGCCCTAGAATATCCCCTATGTAATCCCTCTTTCCCCTACTGATTTGGGGAGCAGACTTCATTCTCCAAAAAACCCTAGTCGTCGATCCCCTACTAGAAGAATATACTAAATCTCCAGTAGCGGCTCCTAATCAAAAAGACCACACTAAAACGTTCGTTTCTTTTTTAATTCATTACCAGAAATTCACTTCAAGGATCCTGAAACCAGGACCTTCAAGTTCTCGGGGTCAAGAAGATCGTACGCAAGTTTTGTTTGAGTGGTGTCAAAGTTCATCGTCGAAACTCGTCGTCCCAGTTTGCTGCTCTGGAAAAGGTAACTCCTTTCAGTCTTATTACCTTCCTCCTATTTTGGATTGTTTTAATTGACTGGATTGTACTCTAGTTGCTGGAAATTCTGAAAATGCTCTTCATATGACTGAAATATGTCTTACATCAATGAAATTTGATCAACGCTATGTTTCCTTGTTGGTTTCACGTGACTTGAATTAGGCGTCTGGTTTGCTAGTCTTAGTTTGTTCATTTCTCACTTGCTGGAAATTACTGAATGTTTTTGCATCTTTCTGGTTGTACTCATACGCTTGTTTAGTTAATAAGATCTTCTCTACATGCTCTCTGTTAAGTTTGGTTGCTTGAATGTATACTATTATACCTGTTGCATTAAGGACTACTGAAAACAAAGAAAAATATGATTTTGTTCTTGTTTTGTCTCTTCGTTGTGAGAATCAGACGTTGTTGGCTCAATATCGTGGTGTTGTTCTGAGTTGTTCTACTGTTAATGCCAATGTTTTGATGTTCTTGTTAGCTCATTTACATATTGTTGTCATGGTTTTGTGTGTGGGTTTTCTGTTAAAACGTTTAAATTGTTAGAGTTTGTTTACATCTTTTTCCTTCCTGGGATCTTGTTTCATCCTAGATAAGATTGAAAAAATCAAGCTTTTCTTAGTTGAATGCTTACAGTTATAAGTGCTAAAAAATAGAAAAATATAGTTTTGTTTCTCGTCAAGCATGGTTGTCGTTGCGTATTTTCTGTTAAGTATGAAGATTGTTTGATGTGAGTCTGCTCGAGTTGAGCCTAAGTTTCGAATTATAGTGTCTTGTTTGCTTCACATATCATGTTAGAGTATGAGTCTATCATGGTTGTTCATGTCATTCTGTTTCAGTATCATCGTCTAAAAGATTATGTTATGTTATGTATTTAATGCTAAGCTTAATGACGTAATCTGTGTTCGTCTTTCTCACTCTTTCGTAGATGTGTTTTCATAAGTTCTAGCATAATATTGTCTCAAAATTGTCATATTTAAGCAAATATATGAACTTTTATTGTGCTGGAGTCTCTTCTTGAAGTATTTGTTGGTTAAGAAGTTGATTTGAAATTTGGTTTATCAAGTATACTTAAGTTTGGTTACAAAACTGCCTTCCCCTTTGTTTAAAATGGAGTCAATTCTACTTTGTTTTGGAGTGAGTGAGTTATGTGTCAAATCTGTACTCCTTTTTATTCTTTAAAATTGCTTCGTAGATTTATTAGTATATCATTATTTTTCTTCTTCTTTTTCTTGTTAATGCACTTCTCGTCAAAATGTTTGTTTGACAACACTGGAGGTTGGGTATTATATTACTTATGTTTGGTTGCATGGCATGTTACCTTATATTCTATAGTTAACTCTATTTTATTGATTAAATCCATTAGTTAGTTTAGCTTCCTATTGTTCATTTTCCATAATTTATTCAAAAACTTAGTGCTCGTTATTCTATTTTATATTGCCCTTTCCTATTTTTTTAACTATTTAAGTTCTTTGGAGTTTGGTGGCTTTAAAAAGTGTTCTTATTCACATTTTGGTTCAATATACTGTTATGGATATTAATCCTTTTTCTTTCTTTTGTTGCATCTGAATTCCTTTTGAAGTCCTAAATGGACTCTTCTTCCCTCGTTTGCATTTCCTTGGGCCATCCCCAAACTTGATTTTCGGGTCACTTTTTGGAGAGGAGTAGATACCGGCTTAAAAGATGTTTATACAGGTCATGGAAGCTAGAGAACACATTGTATACAATCAGTATACATTCGATATACAGAAGGACAGGTCTTTATACACTCAATATACACTGCTATACAATCAGTGTATACCACAGGAATAAGGGCCGAAAGCCCACACTTTTCAGCAGCTGGGCAGAATTTTAATGGGCCAGGCAGGCCCAACCTTTGTAAACATTAGGACAGGTGGAAATTGGGCCTGCCAAGCCCAATTTTTATTTTTATTTATGCTTATTCCATTTATTTGTGACACTTATTTGTTATTGTTCTAATTTTAACACTAACATTCTTATTGTTATATTTTTAATCTAATTAATTCTCCCCCTAGGTTAGTCATTTGTGTTAATTTTGATTATTTCGTGATTTTTAATATTAAACTTGTTTTTAGCAAAGATTTGATTTTTGTGGAATTTTCTACTCTCGAAAATACCTAATCTTTCCCTTTTATTTTAACTACTCTTTCGAAAGTCTTTACTCATTTAAAATGGTCTAAATGTGTTCCTTAAAATAATTCATGAAGCTTCCTCTTTCTTTTATGCTTAGTCAATTCTAGTAGAATTTACAATTGAGCAACTCAATTTCCCCTTTTACTTTTAAGTTTGTCAAAATTAGACAATGTATGGCTAGATTTTAAATACCTTAGGATATTTCTTAAATAATTTTGATACTTTACTTAGGTTTTTCAAAGTCATATTTTAAATTAATTTTCAAAGTTAGTCAAAACGTCTTAATCGTCGGTCAACTGCAATTAAGCGGCTATTTTTGAGTGATTAATTTCTTCTCAAAAAATAGAAGTTGAACCCTTACCCGAATCTTTGGAAATTTTAAGGTTTTTCGGTTCGGTCTTAAAATTTAAATTAGTTTTCTTAATTTTTCTCAAAAATAAGTGGCGACTCTGTGTTTTTTTCGAAAAATCGATTTGACTTAAATTAATTAAGTATTGAATTGATTTTTTCGAAAATGACCATTTTTCACAATTAACAAAGAGAACCACGTTTGTTTTGATTGTTTCATTAATTATATGGTATAGTATGGTTTGGGTTCAGAGTTCTATAACCATGAAAACCCTCACTTTTTGAAACCACCAATTTGGTGGTATCCCATAGTTCTCTTATTTTTCTTTCAATTATACCCTTACTTAAATTTAAATAATTCTAATTTATCCTTATTATTTATTTAACTTTACCCTAATATATGTACTTCTTTTGTATTACTTATTTCCCTCCGCATCAACTTTTGAAACTTCTCTTCCGCCTCCCGTCTTTTCTTTCATATTTCAATCTATTTTTTGAGGATTGTTTTTCTTAAAAGTTCTTACTTTTTTATTTTCTTGTGTTGTTTGTATGGATTGGAGATATATTAGCTTGTATGTTTACCTACTTGATTCTATGTATTTATTTAAAAAACAATTATTAAAAAAATATTGATAAATCTAATATTTATAATAATTAAGGGTATATTTTTGAAAATTTATCAATTACGATATAGTACAATACAGTCAAATCAAACAACAAATTATCATTAAGCAATAGCAACCTATATAGTCTATCCAAACATTGTAGAGTACTGTATTGTACAATACCATATCATACCATACACCATACATTATGAAACCATGACAAACCACCATCCAAACAGAGTGTTAGTGGATCTTTGTGTCATGGCAAGAGTCAAGCATTCGGATCCATAGGAGTGTTAATTGGTCTACATCTTATTATTCGTGTTTCCTTAAAAATGTTTAAGGCACACTTGCGTTGAGAAATAACAATACCTGATCTAGACTAAGCAACTTCAACACCTAGAAAATACTTCTGGTTATTGAGGTCTCTACTCTGAAAATGCTAAAAGAGATGTCGCTTCCAATAAGTGACACCAACTTGATCATTCCCGGTGATAATGATATAATCAACGTAGACCACCAAATAAATACAAAAATTTGGTGCAAAAATGTTGATAAAACACAAAGTGACCAGCTCCACTACGAGTCACCCCAAACTCCAAAATTACTACGATGAACTTTCCAAACCAAGCTTAAGGAGACTGTTCCAAACCATAAGTGAAATGCACAATCCACCTACAAGGCTACTATACTCTCTAAAGCAACAAAATCAGGTGGTTGCTCCATATAGGCTTCTTGCTTAAGATCACCATGCAAAAAACATTCTAAATGGCCAACTGTTGAAGAGGCTAATGGCGAATGGTAGTCATAGAAAAAGATGGGCATCTGCTATTTTAGCTATTGGAGAGAAAGTAGCATTGTAATCCAACCTAAATATCTATTTATACCCTTTAGTAACAAGGTGAGCCTTAAGCCGATCAACCTGACCGTCTAGACCAACTTTGACGAAATAAATCCAAGTTACATAATCCAAGAAATGTGAAATTATAGCAAATAGCAAAAATTTGTTGAAATTAGGAAATAGTTATATGGACAACCATAGAATGAAGAGGCAATCCTACTAGAAAATAAAATTGTCGGAAAGTGGCCAGAACAAGGGTCGCGAGCCGGGGACATGGTCAGATTTCAATTGAATAGTCGCATCTCTGATCAGTACATGAAGGCACGTAAAGTGGTCTTTTCTGGTGGGTTTGGCAAGGATTTTGTTGCTGGATAATAGGGGGCCCAATGATGGTGTTGGTTTTCACACAACACTGATAGAAATAAATGATGACATATATAGTCCCTGACAATCACTGAAAATTGATGCAACGATGACCTGTCTGATAGAGTTTTCTTCTCCAAAAGTTCTCACCAATGCTCTGATATCATGTGAGAAATAAAGAAGGAAAATATTATTGAATTGCATATCCATATTACACTAAAACACTATTTATAGGTGTGAGAAATATTGGAGAAGAATATTATTGAATTGTTGTCTACATTATTACATTGAGACCCTATTTATAGATACTAT
>JBCEWC010005963.1:0-23943 GCA_038996855.1 Solanum aculeatissimum | reverse complement strand
ATTTTTGGACCAAAGTCTAAATCAAGGGCATTTTTGACCCTTTTCCATTAGTATCAGGGCATTTTTGACCCATTTCTAATAGTACAAGGGCATAAATGGCCCAAAGTATAAACTGAGGGCATTTTTGCTCCTTTCTGATAGTACGAGGGTATTTTTGACCCTTTTCCCTATTCATTATTTTATGGGGAAATTACGCAACTAAGCAAATATTTAAGGGACAATTACATATATATACAATAAAAAAGTTTGTTTACATAAAATATAGTTCACTTTCATTTACATAAAAAATAGCCCTTGAAGATAATTGGCTCAACATAACTCAAATAAGCCCAAGGACATTAGACTCTTTTTTGCACAAATCAGCCCAAGGCTGAGTTGTAATTTTTACCCCCTTTTTTTCTTTTTTTTTTTTGGCTGCATTTTTTCCTTTTTTTAAAATAATTTTATTTTTATTTTTCTGTGATTTATGATATATAAAATATCTTTTCAAAAATAAAATTTTTCATGTATTTTTTGGGTAACATTATTTTTTATTAAAAATTATTTTTTTAATTTTGTGATGGCTTTTAATATATATAAAAAGAAATAATTTCAAATAAAGTCTTTTTATTTTATTTTTTTATGTATCAATTTTGTATACAAGTGTATAAACGTATATCAATATTGTATAGATAGTTATGTAATAAAACAACATTGTATAAATTATGTATAAATAGTATATAAATATGTATCGATATTGTATAAATTATATACAAACGTGTGTTGATATTATGTAAATATATATGTAATGTATTGACATTATATAAATAGTGCATAATTGTGTATCAATATTGTACAAATAATTATGTAATGTATTGATATCGATATTTATTTGACTATCATGCATTCCCTATCTTAATAAATAAAAAATAAACAAGACATAATAAAATGACGTAAATATTCATATTTTTCACAAAATAAGTTAAACAATGTCAAAAGGGATTTTCTTTTTAAAAAAAAACAACAAAAAAAATTGTATAAATAATTATGTAATATATCTATTTTGATTTTTATTTGACTATCATGCATTCTCACCTTAATAAAATAAAAGAATAAACAAGAAATAGTAAAATGACCACAAAAAAAAAATTCACAAACGAAGTGAAATAATTTTTTAATTTTTTTTAAGAAAACTTTTTTAAAAAGTGCAAATTAAAAAATTTATAAAATAATTACATTTTAAAAATTAATTTAACATAACACAGCTAAAATAAAAAAAATTATTTTAAGAAATCAAAAAGAAAAAAGTCAAATAAATAGAGTCAAACTGTGAGACGAAAAAAACTAAAACAATTATTTTAAAAACTCAGGAAGAAAAAAAGTCAAAGAAAAAGCAAAAATAAATAAAAATAAAAAAGTTGAAAGGTGGCTTTCAAAAGTAAAAAAAAAAAAGAAAAAAGAAAGGGGGAGAGAGAGACCGAATGGCCAATGAAAAAGAAAAGAAAAAAAATAGTCAATTTTAAGTAATTAAGTAAACTTTGGCTAAAAAAAATGTAAACCAAAGTTATGGGATGCCAGCTCATGTAATTTTCTAATTTTATAGCTAGTATTGTGGAAACCATGAAAAATCAACAAAGTAAATTCCAAATATTTTGTAATTCTTGGAAAGTGTGTATGAATGTATTAATTAATTTCTTCACTTTAATTGATTTTTAATGGAAGGCCAACGTTAGAAGTCGCCTAGTATCACTTGCCCGATCCAGGAGGTAAAGAATAGGAAAAGAATTAATTAACAGAAGTTGATCAATTTTTCTCAACTAATCAATCTACTATGGGTAGCAGTTTTAGTATGGGATAAAAGTAAGGGTTAGTAAAGCAACATCACAGAGACCGATCAAGTAATGTGATGAAATTCACCTAGATGCCCGATAAAGGATTTAGGAGAACATAACTTACTGTCCTACATCTACACACTGCAAAAGATTGCAATTATCTGGTAATACTAAGTTAGGGAATCATTGGGAACACAATATCCTAGTTACTTTCATTTATCTTGATACAAATAAATATTAAATTACAAGCTATTATTATTTTTATTTGTTATTTTTTCTTTTTAAAAAAAAAATTAAAATCCCCCAATTTTTCATCACGACTATCAAGTTAAAATCTTTACTATTAATAGCATTTTTTCATATTCCCTGTGGGATCGACCCCGACCCACAAGTTGGGTAATTATATTGCAAACGACCGTTTTATATTTCTTTTGAGAAGTATATTTTGGATGTTACCACTCACCAGGGTAACAATAATTACTCCCGCAATCATCGTTCAAGCATGAATACTCCAAACAAAAATTAGCAATACCAGGAATAATCAGGGCGCCCACAGAGAAACAATCGACAACAACCCTTTGACAAAAACCTTCGCTGCCAACTATGTGATACGTAGGTCATTCTACTATAGTCTACAGATCTCAGTCTCATAACCATCTGCGAGTACGAGCAAACTTTGTTGCTCGTTTTTCTCCTCAACAGACCCCTTGGATCGTGGATAGTGGAGCCACTCATCATATCGCGTCTGAGCCTTACCACTGTACATGACTACCACGACACCGAAGAAATCACTATGAGCAATGGTAACACCATTTCAGTATCCCATACCGGTAACGCTAACATAAGTGCATCAAATCATCATTTCAAGCTTCTTAATACGTTATGATCCCCTCTCATAAAAACTAATCTTATTTTTGTTTCTCAGTTTTATCGTGATAATCATTCCTCTATTGAATTTTTTTCTTTTCATTATCTTGTGAAGGATCTGAGTACGGGGGCGTCTATGGTTCGCGGGTAGAATAAAGATGGATTGTATGAGTGGCCACCAGTCTATACACATCATTCTCCTCAATGTAATGTGGTTGTTCCAATTGACATGTGGCATCAACATTTAGGTTATCCTAATCGTCGCATTTTAAATACTATCTTGAATTATTTTTCCCTTCCTGTTTTAGATCCTAAAGCTAGTTCTACTTGTAATTCTTGTAATTCTAATAAAATGCATAAGTTGACTTTCTCAGATAACTCCTTGCAAAGTAATAAGCCCCTGCAAATTTTTTTTAGTGATTCATGGGGCTTGTCTTCAATTTTGCCAATTGATAAAAAAAGATATTATATGTTATTTGTTTATCAATTTTCAAAATACATATGGTTGTTTACTTTAAAATCAAAAAGTGAAACTCTGAAAGTTTTTCAAAATTTGAATTCATTGCTTGAACGGAGGTGTAACATCAAAATTCAATCTTTTTACACTGATGGTGGTGGCAAATTTAAAAGTTTTCAGTCCTATCTCAAAACACACGGCATAGAACACCTATTGTCACCCCCATATACTCCACAATGAGTTGCTATAGTTGAAAGATGACATTGTCATGTTATTGAAACTGCTAGAACCTTGTTGCACTAAGTGTCTTTACCATTATCTTTTGGAGTTTTGCTTGTCAACAAGCTGTTTAACTTATAAATAGGCTAACTACACCCAATCTTCAGCATAAAAGCCCCTTTGAAATTTTATTTCAAACTATACCCAAGTATGACTCCATTAAAGTATTTAGTTGCTTATGTTATCCATGGCTCAAATCGTATGCCCAAAACAAATTAAAACCCCGTTCAACATCATGTGTTTATTTAGGATTTTCAAATAAACATTATTGTCATCAATGTTTTGATCCTTTAATTTCCAAAATATATTTATCTTGTGATGTCTTATTTTTGAAAAATCAGTTCCCATTTGAAAATATTTTTTCTCGTTTAAAAAATATCCAATATACAAATGTAGCTTGGGAAATAACTGAACAACAACCACAGAATAATATTCAAAGTTCAAATGATTCTTGTGAACTTCCTACACAAATTGTGCAGCAGACTGTGGACATGCACTCATCCATCATGTCTACCCCAACAGGCACCACCGTCTCAGGTAATTCAATTTCACCCTTATCTGATTCTTTTTCTCCTACTCCAACACCTCCGTTGCCCCCTCCCCTCACAATACAAAATTCAATTTCAAGTCATAGTTTACCACAACCTACTATTTCAGCCTCACCAATTCCTTCTTCTCCCTAGTCAAATTCTTAGCCACAACCCACAATTATCACTTATCAATGCCGAAATAAGTCCACTGAACCTTCTTCCTCATCACTTGACCGACCTCCCAAAGCCACACAACCTTCCCTTGTTGCCTCTACCTCTCCAGCGATACCCATTCATTATATGATTACTCGGTCTAAGACAAATAGCCTTAAGCCTAAACAATTACACAATTTTGTTCAAACCACTTCCTTCCTACCTAGAACCTTTAAGCAAGCTCAACAAATCCTACACTAGCGCGAAGCCATGAAAAATGAACTTGATGCCTTAGTTCAGAACCGTACATGGGAGTTGGTACCATATGGTCCTTCAAAAAATATGATGGATTGTAAATGACTTTTCTAGGTTAAATATCATCCTGATGGGTCGGTTAACAGGTATAAAGATCGCTTGGTTGCTAAAGGGTTCACCCAATGACCTAGACTTGAATTTTAATGTACTTTTAATCTTGTAGTAAAGACTGCAATTGTTCGACTCGTTCTTGTGATTGCAATACAACAAAACTGGCACATTCGTCAACTTGATATCAATAATGTCTTCCTGCAAGGTCGTCTTGATAAAGAAGTCTACATGCACTAACCCCCTAGTTTTGAAGCTTCTATACATCTGACATATGTTTGCAAGCTGCACAAAGCTATATATGGTCTCAAACAGGATCCCAGGGCCTGGTACACTGAACTAAAAAATTAGTTGGTTGCTTTGGGGTTTATTAAATCCCAATTTGATTCTTCACTGTTCATCCTGTATAATTTTGAGTTTACTGTTTATATTCTAGTATATGTTGACAACATAATTGTTACGGGTAACTAGATTCATGGTGTTCAAAATATTATTGTTAGTCTTGCTATCTGGTTCTCACTAAAGGATCTTGGTCCACTTCATTATTTTCTTGGTGTTGAAGTCCAATCTTATCCTGGTGGTCTTTTGTTGTTTCAATAGAGATACATTATAGATTTATTGCAGGAAGTTAATATGCACAATTGCAAGGGTGTTCCAACATCAATGGCTTCTAAGATTCTTTAGTTGATGACTTTCTTTATAGGAGAATAATTGGTAAGCTACATTACCTTTCTTTTACACGTTCAAACATAGCATTTGCAGTTAGCAAACTCTCACAATTCATGCACCAACCTTTACAATCACATTGGACAACCATGAAGCGTCTCCTTCGGTATCTTCACCAAACATCTTCATTTGGCCTCCGAATAGTGAAAGAACATGATCACCATTTTCTAGCTTACTTAGATTCTGACTGGGCTGGAGATCCTCTCGATCGAACCTCGACTACAGGTCATGTTGTTACCTTGGCAACTCTCCAATATCTTGGTCCTCTAAAAAGCAAAGATTTGTCTCCCGCTCTTCCACAGAGGCAGAATATCGAGCCGTTGCAACTATTATTTCTAAAATAAATTGGCTAACAAGTTTACTCCATGATGTCAGCACCACATACCTTTGCGCCAACCCGGTGTTCGATAGTCGGATGAAGCATATTTCTATTGATTTTCACTTTGTTCGTGAACAAGTTCAAAACAAACATATCACAGTTCAACACCTTTACTCAGCTGATCAAGTAGCAGATATATTTACCAAACCTCTTCCACGAGCTTCTTTTGTCAAGCATTTTTCCAAGTTGGGTGTTATTGACACCACCAACTTACGGGAGTGTAATAACCGATGATTAGAAGACTCCTTAGTACTATAGAATTTAACTGTCCTAGTTCTTATTATTTAGGAATTTGTTGTAACTCTTTCCTTGTATTTATGCTTTGTTAATAGTCATTATCTTCTTGTACATATTCTATAATCAATAACATTAATCACAATTTTCCCATCATCTGCTCTCGTCTCTTTATTCACCACATCTCAAACCCTCATCTCTTTAACCACCACATCTCAAACCCAAATTAACTAACTTCAACTTGCAGTCGACAATAAAAAGTAGCATTTGAAAGAGTGGTTATCCATGCAGAAAAACTCAAGCAAAATAAGTAGAAAATGGCATTCAAAGAGCTTAAGAGAATAGCAAAGGCTGAGGATGAGAAGGCCAAAGTATGACAAATTAGCCGGTGATAATCACACAGGTGATGAATCTCTGGATGGTAAAATAGTTAAGATATCCACAAACTGCACATCACTAGTATAAAAAAAATAATCTACAGACACATGCATATGAGTCGATCAAGTTAAAGATACTGATGAGGTGCATAATGTGTATGTTACATTGAGAGACGGTGAAACAGAGTGGCTTCGTTGTGTTCCATGCAGCCACTCTATTTTGAAAACCTTTCTGACTGAGTAAGGTTGATTAGTTGTTGTGCAAGACAAAGCTACTAAGATTTGGCATCAGAGGATGTTATTAGCTTAGAAGTATGATTTAGCCTTTTTAGGAAAATAATTGTGCATCCACATTCCACACTGGTTATAAATAATAATGAACAAAAACAACACCATATTTCAATCTGAATGCATGATGAGTGTGCTCAATTTTTTAACAAAATTGTACTAAAATACAAGATGGCCCATGCAAGTCTCGAGAACCTGCGACCTTCGCGTTATTAGCACGACACTCTAACCAACTGAGCTAATGGGCCTCAATGTTTATGTGTGCTCTGCAACTAATCATTAATCGATTTTTATCCCAATAGCGCAATTTTCTTTTCATGTATAAGACCTATTAAGAAATCTTTTCATAAAAAAATATTCTAAACCACAAAGTAAAGGACTGAAAGTGAACGTGCATTGACAGATAAAACTAAAAACATATACAATTGGGCACAGAAAATTGTAAAATCAACTATCATTAACTGTTAACTCCAGAGAGTTGTATAACCAATATAAAAATCTTCCCCGAAAAGTGGGATTTGATCCTGATATGCATGGAAATAATAAGGAATCAATACTCATAGACTCAATTACAGAGGCAATATAGGCATCAAGTTGTTTGTGGTAAGTAACAATGTCATAATCTGGACGAACAGAACATTCTTCTTCTTCTTCTTTTGCAACAACCACATTTGATTCTTTTAAGATTAAACTAACTGGGCCGATCATTTTCTCACTTGAAATTACATGATCGTCTCAAATCTTGATTTTCTTGAGAAAATAATTTCACAGTTTCTTGATGTTGTGATGAAATTGGGATAAAATTTTCTACATTGACGCTCCTGGTAATGCTACATACAACAAATTCCTCCTCATGTTGAGTATGACTGTGTTGTCTTAAGGCCTTTAGTATTTGATCACAAAGACGATATTCTTTCATGTTCCAGACATGATTTGTTTCATCAAAATGAAAAGTTTTCTTGAACTCAATCAGTGATCTTTACTTGTTGTAAACTGGTTTGCTACTATCGAATCCTTTCAGCAACAAATTTAAGAAGAGAGATCATGAGTTGTTCCTCATCAAACTCCATCTCCATATTTTATCCAAAACAAAAGAAATAGATAAGTAGAAAACAAACAAGAGTGAGAATATAAGGAGAGAAATCGTGTTAACAATAAACCCCGAAACAATTCACACATAATATATAGTTACCGTTAACTAATTTAATATTTTTTTTAATGTAAATAGTAAGTAAAATTTAATGCTTGTTATAGAGTTAGTGTGAGTTTCATACTTAAATTATTGAATTTCATATTTAAAATTATCACTTATCAGTTTGATTTTATTTTATTTTTAAAAAAATCATATCACACTCCACATGAACAAAATATTTCCGCTTGACAAAAAATATATGAATTGATAAATAGTAAAGTATTATTATTTTTTAAAGGAAAAAGGGTCAAAAATGCCCTTGTACTATCAAAAAGGATCAAAAATGTTTTTGGTTTATACTTTGGGTTATTTATGTCCTTAAAGGGTCAAAACTGTTCTGATACTAACGGAAAAGGGTAAAAAATGCCCTTGATTCATACTTTGGTCAAAAAATGTCCTTGTCAATGATACTTTGGTCCAAAAATGTTCTTATTATTATCAAATGGGTCAGAAATATCCTTTAAATGAATGTATATATATTTTTTCTTTTTAAACATCTTGTATTCCTAATAAAAATATTATTTTTAAAGAATTCTTTTCTTATTTATTTTTTAAAATCACATTAACTAATCAAAATGTAAGAAAATAATTATTTTCTTAATATCATTTTATCAATTAAAATAGAACATCGTACCCCTGTAGAAAATAATATATGTCATAAAATAAGATCATAGTAAACCCAACATTAATTTTTATTTAGATAACAATAAAAATAGTAATTATAATAGATCAAAAAAATTATTTTTTTAATTTTTTTCTCGAGCTGAAGTAGGATAAATATTTACTAATTAAAAAATATATTATAAATGTCCTTCATTTATAGTTTGGTGCAAAAATGTCCTTATCATCAATACTTTGATCCAAAAATTTCCTTATTGTTATTTAAGGGGTCAAAAATGCTTTTTTTTCAAATAAATTTATTATTTATTTTATATTTAAACACATGATTTTTCTTACAGTATTTTTTTTAATTAGTAAATATTTATCCTACTTCAATTCGAGAAAAAATAATTTAAAAATATTTTTTTGGTTTATTATAATTACTATTTTTATTGTTATCTAAATAAAAATTAATGTTTAATTTACTATGATCTTATATTTATAACATATATTATTTGTTACAGGGGTACGATGTTCTATTTTAAATGATAAAATGAGATTAAGAAAAAAAATTATTTTGTTACATTTTTATGAGTTAATGTGATTTTAAAAAAATAAAATAAGAAAAAAATTCTTTAAAAATAATATTTTTATTAGGAACATAATATGTTTGAAAAGAATATATATATATATCATTTAAAGAAGGACATTTCTGACACATTTGGTAACAATAAGAGCATTTTTGGACCAAGTATCATTGACAATGATATTTTTGGACTGAAGTATAAATCAAGGGCATTTTGACTCTTTCTATTAGTATTAGAGCACTTTTTACTCATTTCTGATAGTACAAGGGCATAAATGACCCAAAGTATAAACAAAGGGTATTTTTTATTCTTTCTGATAGTACAAAAGCATTTTTGACCTTTTTTCCTTTTAAAATAATTATAAAATATTTTTCTTACCCCACTTCACCACTTCCTCTCACCATGCCCCCTCCCCCCCCCCCCCCCGAACCAACCAATGGTTTAGTGTTTTTTTTTAATTCTTTGTAAATTTTTTAAAATAAATTCTTACTTCATTTTCCCCCCTCCTCCTCCCTCCCAACCCCCACCCCCTCCTTAAAATAATGATGTAGATATTATTTTAATTCTTTTAGAAGAAATAATTCTACCCTACACATCTAATCTTGTGCTTTCATTTCCCCCCCCCTCATTTTTAGAACATTATTTTTTACTTACCACAAGATTTTTTAAAAATAATTTTTTTATTTTCACTATATCTGGTACACAAGTAGAAAAAATATTTTTCTAAAAATATGTATACATATCTATAAAAAAAATGAAAAAATATAAAAAGGATAAAAATAAATTAGGAGTGGAGAGTTAGATGGGGTGAGATAGAATTTTATTTATTTTAGGGAAAAGGGTAAAAAATGTCCTTCATTTATAGTTTGGTCAAAAAATGACCTTGCAGTCAATACTTTGATCCAAAAATGTCCTTGCCTTGATACTTTGGTTCAAAAATGCCCTTATTGTTACTAAATAGGTCAAAAATGCCTTTTTTTTTAAAAATATATATATATATATATATATTTCCTTTTTAAACATATTGTGTTCCTTAATAAAAATATTTTTTTTTAAAGAATCTTTTTCTTGTTTTATTTTTTAAAACCACATTAACTAATAAAAATGTAAGTTTTTTTTTCTTAATCTTATTTTATCAATTAAAATAAAATATCATATCCCTGTAACAAATAATATATGTCATAAATATAAGATCATAGTAAACCCAACATTAATTTTATTTAGAGAACGATAAAAATAGTAATTATAATAAAGCAAGAAATATTTTTATTTTTATTGTTTCTCAAATTAAAGTAGGATAAATATTTGCTAATTAAAAAAATATTATTAAAAAAATAATGTGTTCAAAAATAAAATAAATAATAAATTTATTTGAAAAAGGGCATTTTTGACCCTTTAAATAACAATAAGTACATTTTGGACCAAGACAGTAAGAGCATTTTTGGACCAAACTATAAATGAAGGACATTTTTGTTTCTTTCATATAGTTTAAGGACATTTTTTACCCTTTTTCCTTTATTTTAAAAAATAAAATAATATCAATTTTTTTAGGAAAGAGTGGAGGAAGGGGGTAAAGTTTGATTTTTTTTAAAAATATTTATAAAAGAGATTTAAAAAAATAAAAAGGTGGGGATTGTTGAGGGTTGAGGATGGTGGAGGCAGGCAAGGGTTGGGTGGGTGGAATAGGTGAAAAAAATATTCTAAATTTTATTTTTTTTAAAATAACATTTTTTGAGGAAAATATTAATACTTTAATCTTTAATTTTTAATTAATATTAATAATTTATTTAATTTTTATCAAGGTAAAATATTTTATTCATGTGACAAGTTTTTTTCAATAAAAGAGAGTGTGTATTCACATTCTCAACAGAAAGAGTCGATTAAAGGTAGGAGTGTCATATCTATAATGGGTGAGAAACATGTACCTAGTGGAATAGTCAATAATCTACAGCTTGGTTTGCCACATGCAATTTCAGGCAGGGACAGATTTCACCACACATGCATTTGAGTCTATACACATAAACAAGCTAAATATACTGATGAGGTGCACAATATGTTACCTTGGTCCAGGCAACCACACTAGAAGGATGAGCTAGTTTTGACTTGATGTACATATAAAATTCATTGGAAACCTGGTAACACAGATTTTCTGAAGAGTGGATAGCATAAGTAGAACCTTTCTGACAGAGTACGGCTGATGAAAATGGTGACTGCGCATTGATTATTTTTTGTGCAAGATAAAGTTACTAGGATTTGTGCAAGAAGATTTAGCTTTTTTATGAAAACAATTGTGCTTCCGCACAGGTTATAGATAATAATGAACAGAAACAATGTCACATTTCAATCCGCATGCATGATGAGTGTGCTCAATTTTTTTAACCAAATGCTCCCTCGTGCAGTAAGTTTCAACTACTGCCTAAATTTAATCTCACAGTTGCCAAATTTTGAAATATATTCTTACTCCTATTTGTTAAAGAAAAAAAAAAGGGAGAAATAGAGATAGAATGTGGTCTATACATGAAGCTTCCAGCTCTGTAAAAACCAATAAATGGCTACTTGAGATAGGAGATGGCTGCTTACTTGAACATAACAGGATTAGTTGGACTTATCCTTTAAATTAGGGAGGAGCAGACAATTTGCCAATCAACCATGTCAGCCGCTTCCCAACTTTGAGAGATAAGAAAATCTCCCTGGCTGCATGATTGTTGAAGAGATCCAAAGCAGCATAATATACTTGGTCATTGACACCCTCCAATTCATCCAAGGCTCTAATACAGTCTGTTATGGTGAAATTGTCACTGCACTTGTTTATGGCAGAAGCTCTAAGTCTTGAAGCAGAAGCCATCTCGGATATAGCTTTTGCAATAGCATCATCAACCCCCTTACGCCTTCTCTTTCGACAGGTATCAGTAGGTGAAGTCACAGAATGAAGAATTTCTTGCTCATTGGAATCAGGACCTTCTTCAGACTCTGAATATGACAACTCTTCCTGGGACAGTGCTGAAGGTTGAGGATGAGAAGATGAACCGAGGAGACGGTCCTTGTGCATAGTAGATCCATTATGTGTCCCTCCACTTCCAGAATCCGCAAATATCACGCTCAGTCCCTTGTAAAATGGGCAGCCTGTGCTCCTTATGGTCTCCACATCTGGATGTTCCTGATTAGTACATGTCAACAGGAGTTTTGTGATGGACGATTTCTGAAGAACAATATCTGATCTGCTAAGAAACTAAAAGGACTTGGCATGAAAAATATAGATATTGTACTACTGCAATCCATCAATGAATTACTTAGGCATTGAAAAAGGACGTCTCGTTCACAAGAATCTTCTGGGAATTAGGGAATATAAGAAAATAAGAAGAAAAACAGAGTTCAACTTGCAAGCAGAAAATTGTGCCCCAGCAGCTAAACCATTTCTTTCAGAACAGAAAATGTGGGAAAGAACCTTGATGTACCGGTCCCAAGCTTCATCTGTTGCAGTTACTAAACCTGTAGTTTCATCCCATTGGAAATCAGTATGATCAAGTAGCAACTTCATAGTAACAAAAAGCTTTCTCAGTGCAGCATATCTATACTTCAATTGCTCCCTCTCCCATGTAAGACCGGTTCTTTTATGAAACTCATCGCAAATACATTTCCAACCTTTCTTACTAAAAGACTTGTTTTGCTTATGCCCTCCGTGAACTTCATCTACCATTAACCCCACCAATATAATAGTAAGAGATGTGGTCCACTTAGCTCGACACTGGGATTCTCGCTGCTGCAGAGTTACCTGTGTTTTCAAACGAGCAGACCTCCCAGCCATCTAGGTGATTGAGCAAAAATACAATTGTTAATTACAGCAGTATTGGACCTTACAATGACAAGCAAGATTGCATCAGAACTTGAAGCTGACAACTTTTGTTTTTCATCTCAAAGGAGGCATTGTAACATCCAACTAATCTTCCAAGTTATCCAACAGGACAAGATGAAGTTTTTACAGAAAGGAGAAATGGAAATTATGTAGCAAATACTAAAGAATACTCTCTTCTCCCATCTCCTTCAAGTTTTAATACTTGATGCAACAATTAACAATTTACCCGGAAACCATTCCTCAATACTAGTAAACAGCAATTTCAATTTGTTAACTCAGAAACACTCACACAAAGGAACATAAATGTCTATTGGAAACCTAAGGGTGTGCGTTGATGGTAGGTTTTAGGTTCAAATCTGGGTAGAGATAAGAATAACACCAGGTGATTTCTCCTCAAAGAGACCTACATTGGACATAAAAGTGTTTCTAATTTAGTGATGACAACTTCAAATCTCGTCTTACCACTAATCACGCGCCAAAAATTAATCAAAGAAACCTAATTGATAGAATTCTATTAAAAACAACAAATAAAAAGAAGACGAATAAATAATAATATACATCGAACAGAGAGAATTTACCTCTGAGGAAACTGCTGCTGTAAAAATTGACCCACTTTCGTTACAGTAAACAACTGGGTTTTCCCCAAACCCCACTATTTCCGCCATCCAAACACGGCATAGCCTTTTCTCCTTGTCTCTGCCGGATCATCAAAATATTTTGTTTATAAGCCCACCATCTTCTATCAATTTGCAATTACACCCCTTAACCTTACGATCCTACTGAAAATGGGCCCACGACTCTTCACTCACGGGTGAAAATCGTTTTCACCTCCAATTTTACTTTTAAAATTAAATTGTCTCCACAATTTTAAACAATAATCAAATTTCCCTTTTTTATCCTAATTAAATATTGTTATTATCAATTTCTTTTTACTAAATTTTCATAAAAGTATAAATATTATATTTTGAACGAAAAAAGTGACAAGTACTACTTAAAGATACAAGCTAATGATTTTTTTTATAATAAAGTAATTAGAATAATGATTTTATTAATAATAATCTTATTTACACAAGTGAAAATAATAATTATACAA
This sequence comes from Solanum aculeatissimum, assembly GCA_038996855.1. Taxonomy (NCBI): domain Eukaryota; kingdom Viridiplantae; phylum Streptophyta; class Magnoliopsida; order Solanales; family Solanaceae; genus Solanum; species Solanum aculeatissimum. Next base: position 10,154 of record JBCEWC010005963.1, on the reverse strand, counting down.
GTATATTTTGATGTAGAAAATACAAAATAACTAATTAAATTAAAGTTAAAATTTTTAAAAATTGTATTTATTTAAATTTTAAACTATAATTTATGTGATACTATAGTATATTATATAAATTAAACAAGTTTTGACCGGCATTGATGGAGTATTACATAAGTTAAAGTTTAAAATAATTTAAAATTTAAATAAATACAATCTTTAAAACTTTGACCTTAATTTAATTAATTGTTTGTATTTCTGCCAGAATTTCCTTTTTTGTCAAACTGAACTACACCCTTCATAGGTGACACCTTCAAATAAATTCAATCATCGACATTGAACTCAAGATTTCTTCTCCTAACATTGGAGTACAATTTTTGCCGTCTTTGAGCCATTTTCAACTTTTCCCTTATGAGCCTTACTTTTTCCATGGCATCCATAATCAAGTCTGGTCCTATCAAAGTAATTTCACCAATTTCAAACCACCCAATGAGAGATCTACACTGTCTACCATATAAGGCCTCAAATGGTGCCATCTCAATACTTGAGTGAAAGGTATTGTTGTAGGCAAACTCGATAAGAGGTAGATGATCATCCCAACTTCCTTTGAATTAATTCCAACACACAAACCCTTAACATATCTTCAAGCATTTGGATTGTCCTTTCGACTTGTCCATTAGTTTAGGGATGGAAAGTCGTACTCAACTTTACCTTAGTACCAAGGCCCTTTTGTGACAACCTCTCAAAATGAGAAGTGAATTGAGCTCCATGATATGATATAATAGACAATAGCACCCCATGCAATCTCACCAACTTTTGGATGTATAGCTTAGCATATTCTTCAGCACTATAGGTTGCCTTGACCGATAGGTAGTGAGCTGACTTCATTATCCTATCAACTATCAACCAAATAGAGTCAAATGCCTTTTGGTATTAGATAACCCAACAACGAAGTACATATTGATCTCTTTCCACTTCCAAGTGGAAATTTCAATGTCTTACGCTAGGTCATCCGGTCTTTGATGTTCAACCTTAACTTGTTCGCAATTAGGACACTCGACCACAAACTTTGCAATGTCCTTCTTCATTTCGTTCCAATACACTTTTCTTATGTATTTATACATCTTAGTGGAATTGGGATGAATGAAATAGGAGGAATTGTGAGCTTCTTGTAATATTAAACCTCTCAACCCATCGACATCTGGCACACATAATCTACCTTGGTTATGAAGTACCCTATCTCCGATCCCTCTTATGAGAAGATCTCTATTTTACCTACCTTCACCAATGCCTTCAATTCTACCAAAGAGGGATCAAAATCTTGCTTAGACTTGACATCCACCATTAAAGAAGACTTGGAGCCATTTACCAAAATCCCTCTTATGTATTTTTTTGGGTGTGGAACTGATATATAATTGGTATATTTGGAGTTTAAGTAGTATATACTTGGTATATTAGTAAGGGTTTGACATACCATGATTGACACCAATGATATACTTGAAAAACTCAGTATGTTTGCTTTTTAAAATAGTGGATATATATTTTTGGTGTTTAAGTGACCTAAATTGATATATATATATTTGTATTTAATTGAAGTATAATTGATATATTTGTAAGGACTTGATATATTGTTAATAAAATAAATTATATACTTGGAAAAATTAGTACCTTTGATTTTTGAATGATATACATTTGGTCTATCCGTAAAAAAAAATGGCATACCCCTGAATAAAACCTAAAAGAGATATTTTTATATTGTTTAGGTGTGTAACTGGTATGTTTGGTGTTTAAGTGATATATACTTGGTATATTGGTAAGAGTTTGACATACCATGAATTACATCAATGATATACTTGAAAAACTTAGTATGTTTGCTTTTTTAAAATAATGGATATATTTTTGTGGTGTTTAAGTGACCTAAATTGGTGTATATATTTGTATTTGATTGAAGTATATATATTTGTATTTGATTGAAGTATATATATTTGTATTTGATTGAAGGATTGGGTATCAAGATTTATACTCCAATATATCTTTGTCGTTTTTAAATGACAGACATAAATTTTATTTTTGTAATTTATAGATATATATTTTGGTATTTAAGTGATATATATTTGATTTATTGGTAAGAATTTGACATACCCTTAATAAAACCAACAATATTCCTAAAAAATAAAGCACATGTGAAAAAAAAATAGCGGAATACATATTTTTGGTATTTTAGTGATATATATTTGATTTATTGACAAGAACTTGACATGTCCTTAATAAAACTAACAATATCGTAAAAAAATATGTATGGTTATAAAAAATAAATTATAATCAAATTAAAAAAAATTACAGATATATAATCCGCAAAAAATAATAAAATTAATACAAAAAATAAAAACTCATCATTGATCATAATATATAACATTAAATGACTTCTTAAAAAATTTCAATCCAAAAATAATTTTTAAAATAAGTTCTAATAGGATTCCTAGGTAATTGTTCCATAATAAATGGTAAAAATTAATTGAGAATAGAAATAAATTTTAAAATCCAAAACTGATTATTGATCATGAGACTACAAAATTTAATTTTTTATAAAAAAATCAATATAAAAAAAATCATAAATAATAGAACAAATAAAAATATATATATATGTATATATATATATATATATATATATAATATATTAGATATCATAAATAAATGAAAAAAATTATATAAATAACTAATTCCTTAAAAATAGCATTAAATGACTCTTTTGAAAAAGTCAAATCAACAATAGAAAAAAATTGAAAAAGAAAAATTCTAATAGCAATTCTAGGTAGTTGTTCCATAATAAATGACAAGAACTAATAAAAAACCAAAATAAATACTCCATCCGTTCACAATTAGATGTCAAAAAATCTCTAATTTGGTTTTCATTTTTACTTGTCAATTTTGAGAATCCAAGACAAAACAATTTTTTTTTACCTATTCTGCCCCTAATTTATTTACCAAGTTAGACTTTTTGAAAATATTGAATGACTAAGTCATTTTTAGAGTACCTAGAAACCTAGAAAATGACATAATGCATTAACATACCCCAATTCAATTAAGTTTATATGAAAAAAAATTAATTAAAAAGAATAGTCCTATAAAAAAAATTAATTTTAAAAAATAGTCCTATAAATTAATAAGGGTAAAACGGTAATCTTGCTACATTAATTATTGTTTTCTTAATAGGTGTGTCATGTCAAAATTTGACATCTAATTGTGAACAAAGAGAGTAAAAAATAATATTAATTAATGTTATTTTCTCATAACATATAATAATTTTACTATTTTAGTAATACTTTACAACTGTCTATATAATGATGACATGGGGATTAATTCCTATTACAAATGGTAGTATTTGACAAAGTTTGATGCAATTGAATTTTATTCATTTAATAAAAGATATCAATGAAAAAATGATTGATCATATTTTAAAGAGGATTTTCGTAATCCAAATTTCAACTAAATAGCTTTCTCAATGATGATATTTGTAGTCATTGGCAACACAACAATCATATATTTCAGAAGTGTTGTTCCTTTTTAAGTCACATAATGAATTGAGAGAGTTATGCAACCAAAATGGTTCTCCTAATGCAAAGAAAGCAGTTGAACCTCTTTTCCCCAGCATAGCCTCGTGCACATACCTTAGCCTTTGCTGTGACAGTGATAATAAGTTTTCTTTTACCAAAACCAGACACAAAGTCTATATAGAGGACACAAATGCAGCAACTCAGTTCCTCAAGTGTGGATAAATGGTATAACAATTGACCAAGTCACATTCATATTATAAAATGGGAGAAATATTAGTGATTCACTATCAAATAGTTTGTCGCATTAAATTAGTGAACTTGACAAGGCATAGATAAAGTTCCGAGGAAAGTTTTGTGGAGATGCCCGGAGGCAAGAGGCGTATCAATGGCCTACATTAAGGCGACAAAGGATATGCACCAAGGAGCTAAAATGCAGGTAAGAATGGTGGGAAGAGACTCGGAGCATTTCCCTGTGGAGATGGGGTTAGACCAGGGATCAACTCTTAGTCCCCTTCTTTTTGCTTTGGTGATAGATGAATTAATGTGAGATATTCAAGATAAGACATCGTAGTGTATGTTATTTGTGGGTGACATAGTACCAATTGATGAGACACGCAATGGAGCTAATGCTAAGCTAGAGCTGCGGAGCCAGACTTTGGAGACCAAAGGATTCAAATTGAGCAGGACCAAGACAGAGTATGTGGAATGCAAATTCAATGATGTGATGCAGGAGATAGGCATGGAAGTGACATTGACACAGAAAATATCCCTAAGGCCCATGAGAGACCAATTAAGTATCCTGGGTCTATAATCAAGGGAACCGGGACATTGATGATGATATCACACATTATATTGGTGTGGCATGGATGAAGTGGAGGCTTGCCTCTTAAGTCTTGTGTGATAAAAAGTATCGCCAAAACTCAAAGGTAAGTTCTATAGAGTATTGATAGACCAACATTGTTGTATGGGGCAAAGTGTTGGTTGGTCAAAAACTCCCATGTCCAAAAGATGCATATTATAGAGATGAAGATGCTACAACGGATGTTGTCATACTAGGAGCGAAAAGATTATAAATGAAGATATCCAGAATAAAGTGGAAGTGGCCTATGTGATGGACAAGATGAAGAAAGTGAGACTAGGATGATTTGGACATGTGAAGAAGGGATGCATAGAAGCACTAATAAGGAGGTGCGAGAGGTTGATTATGAAGGGTACGAGGACATATAGATGTAGGCCGAAGAAGTATGGAGACAGGTAATACGACATGATACAACACAACTCTAGGTTATCGAGGAAATGATATTAAATAGGGGGTGTGGAAGACACGTATTAGGAATAGTGTAGTCTTGCTTGAAGTGGCTAGTCTTTACCATGGTACTAGTGTTTTATTGTAGTTCTTGATTTTTGATTTTTATCATTGTTTATTATTATTTTCAATAATCTATCCTAGCATATTGTTTACTGCGTTTCGGTTATCATATTATGTTATTGTTGTTTTCGACTCTCTTTCGGTAGACTTCACACTATTACCTCGTTACTTGCTATATTCTCTCCAACGTCTCCTTCTTCGTACCTAGATTTGTTACACTTGAGCGGAGGATCTTTGAAAACAGTCTCTCTATCTCCACGAGGTAGTGCTAAGGTTTGCGTACATTCTACTCTCCCCTAATCACACTTGTGAAATTTCATTGGGTATGTTGTTATTGTTGTACTACTGAAATAGGTAAATACAATCAATGTTATATTCCACCAACTTGATAAAATTGATTTGCTCTGGTAGGCCTTAATTGGATATGCCTGAAGGAAGAAAAGATGGGCGAACATCAAAAGTTAGTGCAACAGCACAGCTGCCAAGTCCAACATTCAACTTTCAACATATCGACTTCAACAACGTTTCTCTCAGAGAGGTCTATTAATGGAAGACTTGATGGCTATCTCAGGTGAATATGACAAAGATCCAAAATCTCACATGGTCTACTCTATACTCTAGGGTTTCTCCCATTGCTCATCATGCCGTTTGCAGCAAGTTTGAAGAGCATATGTCCACGGAAACATAGGAAGACCCGTGGATCCTTCATCAATATCCTTTTGATAATAATATATATAAAAAGCTAATTCTCCAATGGAAGAGCTTCTTGTATTTAGATCAAGCTTTGTTTAGGTACTCCAAAAACTAAAGATAATGGTCAACATTTTGCTAGTTCAAAAAGCAGATTTCTCAGAGAATTTTTCCAATTCTATGATCAAGATGAGCAGCCTTACAGGAGGAAACGAGGTTAGAAAAAATTGCAGGAATGTTAACTGATTAATTCAAAATTAATTCTACTTTTATCTATAATTCCCTGTATTATCTTAGTTCATTCTATTAAATGCAATAATCAGAAGAAGTAATGGCTCTTTTCATAAGACCTTGCCGCATTAATCGCTTCTGTTTGAAATGCACTTCACAATTAGTTGATCACAAATTATTTACATCAACACCTGAACAATCACAAATTATGGTATCATTTAAAAGGTAAAAGATGAGAAAAGGACTGCACCAAAGATTTTTAAAAATGCTATATACAAGTAGCGGACTTACAGCTGAAGAAATAAAATACGTCAGCAGAACCTAATATTTGGCACCATCGGGCTTGAATTCAGTTACATCAATTTTTTATCGTCTGCGTTTGCTGTGTCCAAAACAATCTCAGCCAATTGAATGTTACCACTCAAACTAGACGTCTTGTATGATGGCATGAATGAGAACCCATCAAGAAGCTTAACACACTTCAGGCCCCATTTAACCATCAAGAATCCAATTAGGTGATGTCCGCTACACATGGTTTAAAGCAATAAGTTGAAACATTTCCCTCAGAAATTGAATCATCTATACCTCTGAATGAGCTAAGTACATAAGAAAGAGTCCTTAGCTAAACCTAAAGCAAGAAAAGAAGATAGGAATGTACCTCCTGTTGTGATATGTAGTAATAAAAACGGATGACGGACTACTCTGGAGTAAAAATGCCACAGTTGCAAAAAGATCATCAAAGGCTTGGTAACCATGCAAGATAGGCATTTCAACTTCAGTAGACAAATCCAGAAAAAAGGAAAGAACAAGATAAATAAAGATAATCCTACCACAACTGTCATATAGGACATCAGCTCCAAGGATAATGTTTGGGCACAGACAGAAGGTTTGTGTGTCCCACACACCCCATGTAAGTCCGTGTATCTAGAAGATAAAATTGAATAAAATACTTCAATGACAGCACTGGCAACGTGAAAAAGAAAGACCTCATATAGATATCATGGGCAAAATGAAGGCAAGAGAGGAGATCTTCATAACTCCTACAAAGGACACGCGCATAAAAACTATCACTGTTTCAGGGCATTCTGTATGCACCTGGATACTCAAATAAAATGGACACAGTCTGACCCTGCTACACAAAATGCGTCATGTGGAATGACATCTCCAATATATAGCAAACAAAAGCATGCAGATTACCTTGCACTTGATATCATTTAAGTCGCACTGTCTTCTCATATGAGTAAGCACCTGTATATCAACAACAAACAGCTCTAGTAAAACTGACAAGTATCTGTGCATATATGGAAGTTCAAGGTGCTGACAAATAACTTCCTCAAAATGCTTGAGACACTTACTCGTGATAGGTACTTTCTAGCTTACCTACTAACATCTATTGTTTAGTAATTCAATGACATCAATCACCATTGCAATTTCAGATTGTTGTTCACTAATACTAAAGCAGCAGAAGAGTGTGCAAGAATAGGGTCAACGGCAGCTCTATTTCATATAAAGCATCCCTATATGCGAATCTAGGATTTCTAGAACATGGGTGCACCACTAACAAAAGAAGGAAAAGCGTATTAACTATTATGTAGGAATTGAACCTTAATCCTCTAGGTAAATAACTCAATATCCAACCTAGTGCACCATTTAGACTTCTTGTAGAACGGGTGTCCGCAAATAATACTACATCAAATCTAAAAATGTATACATAAAATATCTAGTTTTAAGAAGAGACCACAGGTCCACATGTCCTGTTTTTTAACCTATAAACTCGCCCCTGCTTAGATAAAATCTAAAGTTAAAAGCCAAAACAGTCCAACAGTTTCTATAAGCATATTACTTTAAGTTACCAATACTGTAGGCATACCAGATTTTTCAAGACAACAAAGGCCTCAAATATACACCAATTCTCCAAGGTGATTTACGAAGAGCTAAGCAAAAGATTGAGGAGAAAAAGAAAAGGGCTTCTCCTTTATTAAGAATTCCTAGTACTGCATTCCTGTTGTGCAACATTCTATGCCCAATTCTTGAACCCAATTTTGATTACCAGTAATAGAGATTGTAACATATACATGGTTTAGTAATGGGTTCGAACATTGTTTCAAGGGCTATGATGACATAATGAAGTCTCAATTCAGTGTCTATCAAAAAACTACTATCAAAATCACACCTCTGATCTGTTTGAATCGTCAGTCAGCGTCACATCTGCACCCACTTTTGCAGCAACCAGCCCAGGCAACGAGGTCCCTGCCCCAAGCTGTTAACCGTATGATGAATACGAAGTAGATATAACACTAATCAAACTAATACTAAAACACAGTACACAAATAGGCACCAAACAAACAACAAGCACTGCTAGGCTTCACTGTGTATTTGCAACGACGCATAAAATTTTCAATAACAGAAGAGCAAGTAATTGAATGAAACAAATTCAGGTTCATTACCTCAACCACAGATGCGCCAGTAAAGCGCGACTGTTGTTGCCATACGTACTCGGCTAGAATAATACTGCAAGGCCATACGAACAAACCGTACTCTTCTTTCATGTCCTAGTTGTATGCCAAAAGGAATTAGCTGTCTTGAGTTCTTTCTTCTTGTTTGGCTCGCTTTTGAAATTGTTTGGGAAATTAGAGAGATATAATAGAGAGGGGATACCTCGATGATGGTGACGGAGAATCCATCCCCGGCGTCTTCAGAACTTCCGAAGTGGTGGCGAGAAAAAGTAGTCATTTCTTCTTCAGCCAGGGACTTCGCCGCCGGCTCGCTGTCGTTCCCGTTCGTTTCCATGCCGCCGTTGGAAATCTCTGATTTGATTCTTTTACAAATTAATCCTTTGGGTGAAATATAATTTTTAAAAACCTTGAAGTATATGTTAATAAATTTGAAAATTTTAAAAAGACTTTCCTCTTTTAAAAAATTTAAATTTTAAAATTTCACCCTTCATAATAGTTTCAATTTTGTTATAAAAATTAATATTAAAAGATATACGAAGAGAAAAATTATAAATATAAAAATATGTTAAATTCTTTTTCTTTTTTCTTTTCTTTTTCAACGTTTTCCACTCATTCTCTTTCATCTTGTACAAGGCTATATATATATAGTCATTTGAAGTGACTATCAAGTGTCACCCTCTTGCCAAGTTGTCAAGGTTAAGGGCTGACACGTGGACAATTTAACAATATAGTCATGTACCACCTCTTGACCACTTGGCAAGAGGTGGAACATGACACACATTTACAATACTCCCCCTTAATTGTCCATGTAACAGAAAAGTTCTAGCTATCTTTAATACCCATTATTAGCTGCCTCATTAAAAACCTTACCAGGAAAACCCAATGGGATAAAACTTTGGTTAAGGAAAAAAGAGTACAACGCGTATTCTACTCCCACTGTTAGCGACCAAGATTCAGGCGGTGGAATCTTCGCATTCCAATCTTGTGTACCATCTTCTCAAGAGTTGAGGCTAGCAGAGATTTGGTGAATAAATTTTTTGGATTGTCACTTGAACGTATTTGGTGTACGTTAATATCACCATTTTTCTGGAGATCATGTGTGAAGAACAATTTTAGTGAAATGTGTTTTGTTCTATCTCCTTTTATGAAACCTCCTTTTAGCTGAGTTATGCATGCAACATTGTCTTCAAATATGACCGTGGGTACGTTGACACCATTCTCTAGGCCACACCTTTCTTTGATGAACTGGATTATTGATCTCAACCATACATATTCTCGACTTGCTTCATGAATAGTTATTATCTCAGCATGATTTGAAGAGGTGGCAATAATGGATTGTTTCATAGATCGCCATGATATAGCAGTTTCTCTGTGTATGAATAGATACCTTGTTTGAGATCGAGCTTTATGTGGGTCTGATAAATATCTTGCATCCGCATAACCAATAAGATCTGTACAATCTTTGTTTGTATAAAACAAACCCATATCAATAATTCCTTTTAGGTATCGCAAAATCTGCTTGACACCGTTTCAATATTTTCGTGTTGGGGAATAGCTATATCTTTCTAGCAAATTGACAGAAAATGTTATATCAGGTCTTGTTGTATTTGCAAGATACATAAGTGCACCAATATCACTGAGATATGGTACTTCAGGACCAAGAAGCTCTTCATTCTTTTTAGGAGGTCGGAACGGGTCTTTATTCACTTCAAGTGATCGAATAATCATTGGAGTACTCAATGGATGTGCCTTATCCATGTAAAATCATTTTAAAATTTTCTCAATATAGGCAGACTGGTGGACGAATACCCCATTGGCTAAATGTTCAATTTGTAGACCAAGACAAAGTTTTGTCTTTCCAAGGTCTTTCAT
>JBCEWC010005962.1:0-23945 GCA_038996855.1 Solanum aculeatissimum | reverse complement strand
TTTCAAATGAAATTAATATATAATTTTAATAAAAAATCAAATAAATCAAACAATGAAGGAGTAAGATTGTGTACACATCACATTTCCTAAATCTAACTTATGATAAATACAATGATAAGTTACGTTAACACGACGGCCATTTTATTTTCATTTGTGGGTGTTATTTGTAAAACGTCAAGTAGATTATTCAATAGGCTTCTGGTACAAGATTACATAAATAACAAATAGGTGAAGAATTATACCCATTCTAAACAGAACACATAGTCCATATACAGTTGAATGCTAAAACTTTGTAGCCTATCCACTCTATTCAGTCTCTACCAATATGCTAATCAAAGATTGAACGTATATCTAGGAGGAATTTGTGTCTGCAGTATGATACTCGTCCATAATGCCTTAGTGTAATGACTCATTTTGTTGTTATGAAGAAAGTATCTGTGCCAAGGGTAAAAGACTTGAACATAGAGTATTTAGTAGAGTTAAAATGGCCCCACCACCCTTGGGTGGATAAAAAAGTCGAACTCGGGAAACTTAGGGAATGGAACTGCTATAAGTTGCCATAGTTAACCCTTGGGTCTTGTAGCCAAAAACAACTATTGGTTGGAGGAAATCATCCTCTTTTTCGCTTTAGTCCAAGTTCAAAAGGATGGCCTCCTCCTAAAAACAATGTAGAATTATGCTAATAAGAAAAATCACTCAAAATAGGAAAACAAGATTCTCCATGAATTAATCCCCTAGACATATAATCACAAACCCTAATCTCATTAAATGAGGACCTAATGGTGAGTACTCATGAAATTTGTTGAAATAGCTCAGTATCAAAGTGGGATATGATTTATGAGTAATAGGTTATAGTTATAAAATGTGTACATAACATAGATTTGATAGGATAATCATTATTAGGCTATCGGTGATGACATTTGGATAGATAATGTCACGTTCTTATTTCTCAGACTGTGATGGTGTCTATCATAACCCACCGATAGGCAAGCAAACCTGTAACTCGGAACTGTAAGTAATGGATATTTGGAGAAAAGATAATAGAACTTATAGTTGTTCACATGCACTGTTCACCTGAACCCTCTATCAGAACAAAAACAACAAAAAATGTAAAATTAGGGAAATACAAAGAAATCTATCAAATTACAATGTGCTAATCAAGTCTAGTTGTATTCCCCGACAACGATGCCATTAAATGCTCTACGCACTCCGCACTTACGCTTAGCACACACCCCAACTAGGAGGTTTTAAAGCGGTCGTACTCAAGTATTTAACCTAACATGGGTTAGGATCGTTCCCAGGAGGAATATGGTAGACTTCGGGTTAGCACACTTTTGTAAATTGACGTGATGTACTCTAATATCTCCCAGAAACAGAGAAACAAAAATGAATAAAATGAAGGGGGGATTTGCAATTAAAATAAATTCAAAACTATAACAGTGAATTGCTTGTAATCATTAAAGAAATGAACTAGGGCGACATGCTCCCCCATGACTCCCTAACTAAGTGTTCTCGTATACTTGCGACTCTTTTCTGGTGTGTAGGTTAGGACAGTAAGTTAAGTTCTCCTAAATCCTTGATCGGGCATCTAGGTGAATTTCATCACATTACTAGATTGGACTCTATGATGTGCCGTTACTAACTCTTACTTTTTATCCCAGACCAAAACTACTACCCCTAGTAGCCTAATTAGTTGAGAAAAAGTCGATCAATCTACGTTAATTACTTCTTTTCCTATTCGTCACCTCCTGGATTGGGCAGGTGATACTAGGCGACTTCTAACATAGGCCTTTTGTTAAAAATCAGTTAAATTGAAGAAGTTAATTAATACATCCTAAACACCATCCAAGAAATTGCAAGTAATCCAATTTTATCTTAGTTAGTTTGTCATAATTCCCACAATCCTAGTTGTGGATTTAACCACAAATACTTGACGATTGATTAGAAATTATGTAAGAAGAATACATAATTAAATAACTTATGCAATAAGAATTGATGAACAAAATCCAGAATCTCAATTAAATTGCATACTTGAATTAATTGAATCACAAAATATTGTTCACAAGGATGTAGGCAATGTTCTAGGATGTGCTATATTGATCTATATATGATAAAAATATTTATAGTATTTGAAATACAAAGCTGAAATGAAATAGGATAACTGTTCAACACCGGTCAAGAGAACCTTTTACGGCTTGTAAGACAATTCACGGCTTGTGAGTCGAGGTCTCGTCGAATGTGGTTGAACCTATTGGAAATCTTCAAAAAACCTTGTTCACGAGTCGTGAAGTATTCCAACCCGTGAAGTGTTTCGTCTGAGCCACTTTCAATAACTCTTCACTCTCTGCTTCTTCAGTTCACGACCTCACTCTATAATTCATATATTGGTCTATGACTTCTGCTAGGCTCTCGTAGAGTGAAACTTCCTTTTCAACACCTCACTAGAACGACAAACAAAACCCCATCTACGACTCGTGGAATAACCCACAACCCATAGAGGGTCTCGTAAACTGCTAATTTCCTACTAAAACTGTACTTTAAGCCCAAAACCACGCTAACACTGAAATCTTGCAAAAACAAACAAAACAAACATTAAATCTACTAACATCGCTTTGAGAACGCATAAAATCCCAAAATTTAAGCATTAAAAGTGTTGTATTTTGGCAGCACATCAGTGTATGAGACAAACATTGCTTCACAAACCCCAGACCCTTTTTACTACTAGATCCCTGATGTGTTAGAGTGTCTAACATTTTATAAGAAGTAGTTTATTCGAGAGATTTGGAAAATTCTTCTTTGACTCAGACGAGGTCCCTCTCAAACTGAACATTTCTTTCTAATTCCATGTCTAGCTTAGTTTCAGCCTCATTCAAACCAGTCTCAATCTCAAGTTGCAAGCTACTAGCCTTTTCTTTCCCTTTCAAATAACCCTTTGAGTGTTCATTTAGCTTTTCACAAAGAGTCACATTATCTAATTTCAGATCTAACACATTTTTCAACTTCAGATAACTAAGGAACAAGGGCAACCTTTTCATCTTGAACAAGAGCTAATTGATTATTTAACACGTTCTTTTCAGTAGTTAACTCAGTTATTGAATCAATAAGAATAACAACTAACTTCCTCATCTTCTTAATAAAAAGTATATGCAAATTTTGCTTAAAATGTGTAGGTAGCTCTTCCTAAGATTCATCACCATCATCAGACTTTTCCATGAATGCAAACATTTGATTGAAGATCTACTCATCTTTCTTCATTGCTATAAGTAACCATCCTCTATGTTCTCAAACTCTTTTGACTCACCTGAGGAATTTCCCCAAATAGCAAAGGTTTTCTTCACAACATAGTCTGTTTCAGCCTTTCTGCTTTAATTTTAAGGATCGAGCCCCTTGACTTGTCTTTGGTGCCTCAAGCTTGGTAATGTTCTATGCTATGTTTTGTGCATTGGACAGTCTTTAATGAAATGCCAGAGTTTTCCACCCTTATGACACAGATCATTAGCAGGTGTAGCTCTGCTAGGATTTTCCTTCTTCTTGAATCATGTGATACCCCATAACTCAATTCTTACATGTACCCATTTTTCAAGACTCATTCTTACATGTCGAGTGTGTATTAGGGTCACAAGAGTCTTATAACACTTAGACGAGTTCAAAACCTTTCTATAAATGGAGTTTATAGTGATAGATTACTCTAGGGTTGACTTTAAATGATCGTAACTCTTATGACTCAAATATTTAGGTGGCTCATGACCTACAAAATGAAAGCTCTTTGAATTAGATTTCCAATGTAACTGGTTTCACCTCATTTGGATTTCAGAGTCAAATGTTATAGTAATTTTACTGAACAATGCCAAAGCAAGGAATTCCACGAAACTATATACGGGTCGTGAATTAAAGTACAACTCGTAAAGTTAGGTTTCGTGAAAAGGTCCAGAGAATCAATTTTTAGCCCCAGACTTCACGAATCCATCTACGGGTCGTAAAGTATTATCTGGTTCAATTATAGGTCTCGTGGAAGGTTATAGTAACCTCACAAATATGCCCAAAAGTTTACAGAAGTGACCCACGAGTCGTGTAATGTTCCACGACCCATAAAAGTGGCCCATGGATGACTTTTGTCAGCTTTTTGTAAAGGATTATTTTGGTATTTTTCCACAGTGTTAAAGCCTATACTTGACGTTTTTATACCTAAACAAGTCCTAAAACATATCAGATCACCTTTTTCACGTTAAAGCACATCCTCCAAACGTAGAGTAAGGATTCAAAAGAGAAAAAAGGCTAGGGTTTGAGGCAAAAACTTGGGAATTCTTCCAAACTTCTCCAAGACTTAAAGTTCCAGGTATGTAAAGCTAATCAAAACATGGATTTTGTTCTTCCATGTGTCCCATAAAATGAATGATTATAGTTGTGAAAAAATGAGTCATCCATGGATTTTCTTGAAGTTTTTCTTAGAATTTCTAATGTATTCTATATAATTAGGCATGAATTATAGTTTTCATGAATTAGTTATTTGAAATAGATGAGTTTACTTTTCTACGTGAACCCAAGCATGAATTCTTGATATTTTTCCTATTACACTTAAATGGGTCTGCATGCGTATAAAATTGAGCGACTATGAAGTCCCTGAATGCTGTAACTCTACTTTTGTTTTTCTGAATGATATGAGTAGAATGATACATGATAGAGTCTTTATGAGTTGAGCGATGAACCTTAAGATAATGTAACCAAAGAGTTGATGATTGATGTGATGAATTGAGTTGGCGAATGTCCAATGAGACTAGATGAATGAGTTAACCATACGATTGATGCCTTATGAGCATGATGAGTCTTGGGAGAAGTATTGAGCACCAAATTGAGTAAAAGTAAGTCCAACTTGAACTCAATAACAACTTTTCCAGTATAAGAGAGGATTGAACGATAAAATCAGATGTTTCCTCATTGTCTTGAAAAGAGGACTTGATGTTATTATTGTGGATCTACTAATGGGATGTCCTTTTACCCTGATAAGGTATTGGATGGATGTGGCAATGACATCACTTTTTTATATCATCACCAGCTCATAGGTGATGGTTGTCGGTTAGAGAAACTCCCAAATAGGTCTTGATAGTACATTGAGCAGATGGGATGAGACGGTATATGAGTGGCCATTATACAAATTTCATTCTTACCTTGGACTTTTGACTTGATGACTAAGTTCCTTACTTCTTGAGTTGAGTTATTTGAGTTGATATCATTCTGCCTTTTACATGTTTCATTCTGCCATTTTACATACAAGTACATTCCATGTATTGACGCTCATTTGGATTTGCATCTTTTCATAATGCAGAGATAGGTACTAGCGATCATCAGTAGACACTCCATTGAGGACCTAGTTACATTCAGTTGATTTGGTGAGTCATCCCCTATTTTTGGATGATATTATGTGTCTTTCTAGCTTTGAGTTTAGACTTATTTTATTTCATTTTGAGATAGCCTTGGACCTGTCATTGGCACCAGTTAGTTAGATGTTTAGAGGCTTCATAGACTTGACTGTCGAGTTATGTTTTGATGTTATTCCTTACTAGTTTCTTTCATACTATTCTTAGTTAGTTGATGGATAGATTGTTTGGCCCTTGGCCTTGATTTTTGTATTATAATTTCATTTCATTGAGTATTCTTTGTTATTGATGTCTTTCGCTATTAGATTGTGATTGAACGAATATGATGAAGCCGAGTGGTTCACTTGAGGGCTGGCAATAGCCTTTGAGTGCTGGTCAATACAAGGGTACCCTCCCAGGGTGTGACAAAACCACCATGCTTCCTCATATTATTTTGAAATCTCCTTATGAGGTATGTCATCTGATCTTCTTTTTCATCATATTCTACACATTGTGCCACCTTTAGAGCCAGTGATTTGTCCTTCTTAGCAACATTATTTGCTCTATTCAACTCATGAGTTTGGAGATTACCAATCAAGGCATCCATTGTCAATACCTTCAGATCCTTGGCCTCAGTTATTGTATCAACTTTGCTAGTCTAAGACTTAGGAAGAATTCTGAGAATCTTTCTTACTTACTTGCTAGGGTGAATAGGTTTACCCAAACATCTAAGCTCATATATAATGGATGAGAACATGGTATACATATCATGAATAGACTCACTTTCCTCAATGGTAAAATTATCATACTAGTTTATGAGCATGTCTACTTTGGACTCCTTAACTTTATCAGTGCCTTCATGAGTTGTGCGTAAACAATCTCATATTTCCTTGGATGACTTACAAGAAGAGATCTGATTGTACTTCTTAGCCCCAATGCCACAGACCAACAACTACTTTGCCTTGTAGTTTTTTGCAATATTATGTCGATCTACATCATTGTATTGTTGTCTAATTTTAGGGGCTATTTGAGTGGTTTTACCATGTTTCACCTCTAGGGTAGGATCATAAGCATCATCAAGCACAATGTCCCATATAACATTATCTTCAACCATGAGAAAATTATGCATATAAGTCTTCTACCAACTATAACATTGCCCATTAAAGCGAGGAGGTCTGGTAAATATCTGACCCTCTTCAAGATTCAATGTAATGGCCATTTTTCTTCGAGATTCTCTCCAGGTGTTAAACATTTTAGAGAGTTGAAGCTCTGATACCAATTAATTGAAATGTAGGATTACACTAAGTGTACTACTCGAGATTCTCACCAAGAACACTAACTCAATGTGTGTAAAAATTCTCAAGATTTCTCTTCAGGAAAAGCTGGGAATATATACCCAACATCAATAATATTTTGAGCAATTTCATTGGCTAGATAATTTCTATAGAGCAAGCTGACGCGTAACAACAAATAACAAACTTGTAGATGCACAATGTACTATTTGTCTAGTATCGATTTTAGGTTCACAACACATATAGGATCAGGTCCCTCATCTGTTACCTATTACCATTATTTATTAAATCATCAAAATTTCATAATATCATAGAATGTAGAACACCTGATTAGGTGGCACGTTAGGACTTCTAGTTTTTTGTTTGACAATTCGACCAAACAAGGAGCTCTATACAACGTAGATGTGGATAAGGCCTTGGAGGAAGAAATTCAGGTGAATGAGTTATTATTGATGGGTAGTGGAACATGGGTAAGTTATGGGTATCCTTATCAGATGACATCTGTTAACATATTTCTGATGAAATAAGGCTAGTTTCAAGCGAGGTTAATGATAAAGGTTTTTTGATGGGAAGCAAATCGGAGGAGTTTACAGTTAAATCAACATTCCAACTGATAAGACACAGAACGACTGAGGTTGTTTGGGCTAAGAATGTTTGGATAAAAGGATTGCCTTCTGAAATTTCATTCTTCCTCTAGAGGGTTATAAGAAGAAGCGACCCCACAAATGACAATGTGCAAATAATGAGGGTACAATTGGTATCAAAATGTTATTGTTGTGAGAAGGGAAATAGGAAAACTATGAATCATTTACTACTAATAACTCCTACAGCCCAACGAATGTGGAAGAGATTTGTTGTGTGTGCAGGTATTACTATTGAAGGAGAGCAATTTATCAGCATTATGATGAAATGGTTGGAGTTTGATAGCAGATCAAAATGGAAGAAAATGATGAAGGATATCCAAGGATTAATTCTATGGGAGTTGTGGAAAAGAAGAAATGTTGTTAAACATTGAAAAGTTTTGTATTTTAATCAGTTATATGGAAAATGCATGCTAACTATACATCAACTCATTAGATTAACTTTTCTGGAGATGAGAATAATCCCTTATAGTTGGGAGGAAATAATGAAAGTCTTGCAAGGATGGAGAGTCCCACTTTACGATCATATATTTAAGTGGTCTTTACCAGACGTAGAGTGGGTTAAATGTAATACTGATGGTGCATCCAAGGATGACCTAGGGTAGAGTTCATATGGTTTCTGTATAAGGGTTGAACAAGGTGACCTCATTTATGCTGAGGTTAATTATATTGGGAATAATACTAATATGGTGACTGAGTCTATTGTGGCCAGTCAAGCTTTGAAATACTATCTACAGAGGGGCATTAATCAGATCAAATTAGAGACTGATTTGCTCAGTCTAACAAAGATGATCAAGGGATAGTAAAGATGGTGCAGTAGATTGTGGATACAATAGAGGAAATTTAGGAGCACATAAGAAATAGTTAGATACAAATAAAACATATATTCAAGAAAGCTAATCATCTGGCAAACTTCATAGCTAACCTAGTATTCAACCAATCACAGAAGATGTAATTTGAAAGTTATACATAGTTACCATTCATGGCATGGAGGATATTAAATATAGACAAACATCAAGTACCAAACATTTGAATCAAGTCAAGGAAAAGTACGGTCCTTGTTCACAATAGATAGAAAGTTGACCACATTGTTTCAGAGCAGAAATATACACAAAACACGTGGTCCTAGTATTAACTACATGGTTAGGCTGCTCCTAATCTATTCTAGCTTGCAAAATCACTTTCAAAATCCGGCAAAAAAGAAGAGTAATTGTCACGACCCAAAAGTAGGGACTAGATGTGACATGACGAATGAGAATCCGAGAGCCCTCAATCAAGCCATCTTAGCATTAATTTACACATCCTTGGTTTGGAAGCGCGTAATATAACAAGAAGCACATAAAATCTAAGAGATTGTGGGGCTTTGGACTCAAGCTATGGGGATGTCGTCGGGGAAGGGATTTCCATGAATCACGTAACACATAGCAGATACATTCTAAGGGACATGTAAATAGGACTCAAGCTATGGGAGCAAGGAGGGTCTTGGGACTTTCCACATGATCACATTCTCTTCGTAATATATCAAGATAGAATAAGCATAATCATAGTCAAAACATAGTATAGTCATGGAATCTCAAACAAACATATAGTATGGGCGTACAGTAGAATCTGATATGTCCAACAATTCCTCTACATAGAATATGATGGGGGCCACGACATAACCCGGGCTCACCCTCAAGTCATAAGATAGAAAATACATAACTAAAACATAATATAGAGGAAGGTGGGTCTTGCCCTTGAAATAAAGGGCTCACCACTGGCAACAATCCAAGGTCACCAAGCTAAACTTCCAAAGGTGGACAAAAATCATCTTTGGCCCCTACATGATTAGATCATGTAGACAAAGAGTATGGGTTAGTACATATAATGCACTAAGTATGTGGGCATGCAATGTATATGAACATGAACCTACAAAACAATTTAAATGACAAGGGAACATATATAGAAATAAGAGTATAAGAAAGAATAATATATCAATATGCCATGAAATCCATGATACATGCCATGCAAAAATACTTTACATATATAGAGGGGATGTGACCATAACTGACATCTCAAACTCATGAGAGCTACAACATGAATTCGCCCGATGAGGCCTCCCATCGGATGAGAGAAGATTACTTGCCAAAGGTAATCTATACAACACCTTATGACCCGATCATTTTGGTGTGATGGCCACCCTCCTTACAACTTGGTCATTTCAGAAGGATTTCCATATCATATCATATTGTAACCGTACCTTACGACCCGATCATTTTGGTCAGGGTTACCATAGACCTATGCTGGCATATAGTTCAAGAGAAAGGAGTGGGACCCTTAGGGATAGCACACTTACTACTCCAATCCCATTTGGTGCTACGTCTTCATCCCATAAGAATACATATACATATACATGCTTTCAAATGAAGGATAAGTACCTTGAAATCAAACCATGCACATTTAGGCTTAAATGCCAAATAACTTACTTCACATTCATGATACGTGACTAAAAAGTCAAACACATTTCACAGTCATACTTCATTGGACTAAAAAGGCAAATACATTTTCATGTCATACTTTCATGCATAGGAGTATGTCACGACCTGGAAGTGGGGTCTAGATGTGACATGACAAAGGAGAACCCAAAATTCCTTGATAAAGCCATCATAGAATCATTACTCACATCATTAATTCAAAAACACAGAAACGTAAACACATAACACATAATTCTAGGGGATACGGGGCTTTGGACTCAAGCTATGGGGATGTTACCGGGAATGGGATGAGCATGTATCACATAACACATAACTAGTATTTCTAAGGGGCGGGTAAGTAGGACTCAAGATATGGGGGCATATCGGGTTAGGGGACTTTCCATATAAGCACATTCCCAACATTCACAAGCCCATAAACATAATCTTAAGCATACTCGGAATATCATTTCCTTAAACAAATCCCAATAGTCATAATATCCCAATAAAACATAACACAGCGTGCAAGAGTTTAATGTGTACAACATAGCCTCTACATAGATAGAGCGGGGCCTCGACATAGTTTGGGGATCACCCTCTATACGTATAGTAAGGAAATAAACAATACAAGGAAGATAGAAACTAGTTATTGCCCTTGAACAAAAAGGCTCACCAAAAGAAATTAGCTTCAAGGATGTCACTCATTGCCCAACGGAAGATAAAAGTCATCACTGGTCCCTACATGGTTAGAACATATAGATAAAAAGTATGGGTTAGCACAAAATATGTACTAAGTATGCGGGCA
The DNA here is from genome assembly GCA_038996855.1 of Solanum aculeatissimum. NCBI lineage: Eukaryota > Viridiplantae > Streptophyta > Magnoliopsida > Solanales > Solanaceae > Solanum > Solanum aculeatissimum. The sequence continues at coordinate 13,403 of JBCEWC010005962.1, read as the reverse complement.
TGCAATGCATATGACAATATAGCATGACCAAACAAGATGACAAGGTGACAAGTGATACGAAAGGAATGCACATAGCTAAAAGAGGAGTATATAATAGTAATATGCCATACCATGATGTATGAAATGCAATCTAAGATCATATCATAGAAGGGATGTGACCTCAACTGACATCGGAGGAGACACGAGCGAGCTATTACTTGGATTGAGACTACTTGCCAGGTAGATCCCTAGTCAACCCTTCAACAAGAGGATACATAACAAGTCAATCCCATCTTGGGAGATATCCCATGTTCACACATGGATTGATGGAAAGGTGTATGGACCCTTGTAAATAGTCCACCCTGACTCCAATCCCTAGGTACTAAGTCTTATCCCACGGGAATGCATATATATATCCATGCAAGCTTTTCAAAACAGAGAGTTGACAGTCTTTTCAAAACCATGCATCATTAGACAATCCAAAACATGATCAAATCCATATCCATACTTAGGCTAAGAAGCCAACAAGAATTTCCATAACCATTTTCATATCAATGCAATAGGAGTACCTCATCTACATAGCTTATCATATCAAGCCTTCATAGCATATCAAAGTAGTGCAAGAACCAACAATGCTCAAAGAGCCATAACAAGAGACTATGTGGTCATAATCCTTAACATATCATATCATAACAAGAAGGCCATGCCCTTAACAAGAGTTTTATCATAACCATACTTCAATGCATATTCCTTGAATGAGGAATCAAGTGCATCGTTAATAGAGGATTTAAACCTTAAACCATAATTCAATAGATAATTACATAATTCATGATAAAATACAAATTTAAAACATATTGCAATTTACCCATGCATATTAAACCATTAAAGGGATATGCACATCGATCCTTCAAGAATTTTGATGTATTTCATAAAATTCAAACTTAAATCATCATTAAATCACCTAATTACTACAGCTCACAACTCAATGCAATCAAATACATCAAAACTTAAAGAACCCATAATAAAAGAAAGATAAAATTCATAATTTAAAGAGGAGGGTTCTTGGGTCTTCATGGATGAAAGAAAATCCATGAATCAAACTCACATACCTAGAGATTAGCCAAGAGAATTGAATGGATTTGCAAGAAAGATGATTTTCCCCGAATTTCTTCAAGCTTTCATCAATGGAGGTCAAAAGGATTGAGAGAATTTTTGTGAGGATTGAAGAGTGTTAGAATGACATAAGGGGGATTAGGGTTTGATTTAGGGGAGTTAGGAGACCTTAGAAAGGTTAAAAGGGGCATAGGATTTAATTAAATTATGAATTAACCATTAATGAAATGGACTATATCACAAAAAACAGGGCCTCACAGAGGCCACCCAGGTGTCGTCCAAAGGCTCACGGACCGTAAGCCTTTCCGTAAGACGTCACTTGGTCTCGGCTTCAGCTTGAACTCTCGATGGAATTTCTGGACCAACTTACGAAGGGCCTCAAGGATCGTGTAGCAGCACATGGACCTTGTACTGGTCCATGGAGCATCACTTGGTCCGGAGTCCAACTCCGAACCTTGACAACTCTCTGGACCAACCCACTGGAGCCTTCTTGGACTGTGAAATGGACCGTGTGGCCACACTTAGTTCATGGCTTGGACTCCAACCCCTAGGAACACACTGGACAAACCCACAGAAGCCACCACAGACCGTGGATCACCAAACGGTCTGTAGTTCTACACTTGAACCCCAATCCAGAACCCTTTTCCATCATAACTCCAATTACGGGCAGTCTCACTGCAAAGGCCATAACTTTCACATCCAAACTTTGAATTGAGTTAATCTAGTTGCGTTATGAAGATAACTCAAAGATATTCAATTTGATATACAATAGCCCACACAGTTCATCTTGTACTAAAAGACATTCCTTCTCAAACTCAGTGCTGCCGAAACAGCCTTACAACCCTTCACCATAACAACCCCTTTGAATTCGGCCACTTGAATACGACCAATGGCTACAAAAATTCAACCATGACAAGCTCAACACTAACCCTGACCAACCATTACAAAGTTCAAAAATTTTCTGGTCGTTACAAACTAGCTCCGTACATATCAAATCATATTGGTGTAAACACCCATAATTGCTAAAAGAGCCTAATCATAGACATTATGTGATCACATTCTTGTCATTACCCATACTTCTTCAAAATCATAGTCATAAACATATTTGGTATTTAGCCCACCTCATAAACTTCATAAAATCCATGTTCAAGAATGCAAATGCCATGAATGATGATGAGAGTATAATGGGCAATTAGAACGGATAATTTAAATTCACAATAAAAAGGATCCATATGAAATTCAAAGTTAAATCAACATTTAAAACTCAATTAACATAACCCATGCGCAGATTTAAAGAATAAGAGAACATGCATAATTGAATTTTTATAAAACCAATGGAATTCAACAAAGTAGGGCTTAATTCACTTTAAAATAAACAATTAAATACTGCTCACACTTCAATTTAATTAAATCATTCATATATTTAAACACCAATTTCTGAGTAAGCATAATTTCATAAATTCAACTGAAGAAAATAATTTGTGGCTTCATGGTTGAAAGGAGCCATGAATAAAATCTCACATACCTTGATAATCAAGAATCTTTAGAGAGAAGAGAGATTGAAGAAGAAGACTCCTTTGAATTCCAATTCTAACCTTCAAGCCACACTAGGAAGACAGCCTTTGGAAGAGAGATTTTAAAAAACATAATCCAAGTGTTTGAAAGGATTTTGAATTAAATGAGAGTGTAAAGGCTAATTCAGGGGTTTAGGTAGGCTTAGGAAGACTGAAACATCCTTAGGAATAACTAAAAATTACAATTAAACCATTAATGGAACAAGTAAGAAAAACTGGAAACGTCACTTACAAGGTCTACTACACGAACCGTGTAGTAACGCACGGCCCGTGAGCTCCACCCTGAGGTTGTACTTGAGGGTAATGCATCGTAAATAAAATGGATAGGAATAATTGGGGCGACACCCACACGGTCAACTACACGTACTGTGAGGGGTCACACGAACCGTGAGCTTCCCACGTGAAGCTACACTTAAATAATAACTCGTCAACGAAAACCCGAGAAGGTAATCCCACATTTAGAAAACATTATCCTCCCACAACCATACAGACCATCTCATGAGCTGTGAGACTTCACATGGACTATGGGGTAGTCCGTGGAGCATCACTTGGCCCAGAGCCTTGGCTTTTAGCCGACAATGTCACACATATTGGTTCACGTCCCTTGAGACTTCACACGGCCCGTGAACCCCACCATCTCATTGATGCAATTTCCAAAACGTTAACCATAAACATAGAACCAATCCTTAGGCCAAGGCCATCTCAAAACACCTTACCATGCCTTATGCGAGGCCACACGGCCTGCCGTATGGACCATGAGGTGATACAAGGCCCGTGAGACTATCATGAGGAAATGCCTTACCTAACTTTCCAAAAATGAATCCCTGTGTTGGTAGTCTAACCGTTTTCATCTGAGCTCCGAATCAGGTGAAACCAAGTGCATTGGAAAGATACCTCAAAGAGCTTTAATTTTATAAGTCATGGCTCTCCCAGTTCTAACCGTGATAAGAGATATGGCCATTTAAAATTTGTACTCCTACAAGATATCAAGCAAAACTTAACCAATGTAATTTCTTTGATTACGACCATTAAATAGAGACTCGTAAAGATCCTGAATCAATCATGGTAGGTCCAAATCAGACCTCAATCAAAATCACAAGGTTCTAATGTTTTCTGGGTTGTTACATCATCTCCCCCTTAGGAACATTCATCCTCGAATGGGCTAGAACAAGGCTTGACTTAAACAACAGACATTTCAACATCAAACATAATGCATCATTCATCATTAGTAAATCATAAAGTCATTTAAAACTTATGTCAAAATATTATTCAAATCATTTGTGCACATGTATGCATGTCATGCCATGAAAACTCAAGAAGTGAGGAGTTAGGACCATTCGGAATGGATAGAATCTAGTACCTTAGCCTTGAGTAGATTGGAGAAGATAGGGATATCGCTTCGTCATGTCCAACTCCTCTTCCCATGGACCACTCTCCACATGTTGGTTCCTCCAAAGCACCTTAATCGAAGCCGCCTCCTTGTTGCGAAGCCGCTTCACTTGTTTGTCCAATATTTTGACCGATACTTTTTCATAAGTCAAGTTCTTCTCAATCGTAAAACCCTCCAAAGGTATTATCGCCTTAGGGTCACCAACCAACTTCCTTAACATCGACACATGGAAGCCCGGGTGAATAGAACTCATATCCAAAGTCAAATCCAATCTATATGCCACATTGCCAACCCGTTCAACAATCTCATATGGCCCGACATACCGAGGACACAACTTACCCTTTTTATCAAAACGCATAATACCCTTCATAGGCGACACCTTTACATAAATGCAATCACCCACATGAAATTCAAGCTCTTTTTTCCTAACATCCGAATAAGACTTTTGGCGACTTTAAGCCATCTTCAACCTTTCTCTAATTAACTTCGCCTTTTCTACGGCTTCAACTACCAAGTCCAGGCCTATCAATGCCATCTCACCTAATTCAAACCATCCTACCAGGGCTCTACACTTCCTATCATACAAAGCTTCAAATGGGGCCATGCCAATGCTAGCATGAAAGCTATTGTTGTAGGTAAACTCAATGAGCGGTAGATGATCATCCTAATTTCCTTTAAATTCCAACACACAAGCACTCAACATGTCCTCCAAAGTTTGAATTGTCCTCTCAGCTTGCCTATCGGTTTGAGGGTGGAAGATGATGCTCAACTTAACTTTACTGCCAAGACCTCTTTGAAATGATCTCCAAAAGTGAGAGGTAAATTGTGCACTACGATCCGATATGATACACATAGGTATGCCATGAAACCTTACCAATTCCCAGATATTCAATTTAGCATAATCTTCAGCAATGTAAGTAGTCTTGACCAATAGAAAGTGAGCCAATTTGGTCATCCGATCAACAATAACCCATATGGAATCAAATTACCTACGAGTACGGGGAAACCCAACTACGAAATCCATATCCATATCTTTCCACTTCCATGTAGAAATCTTAATATCTTAAACCAAAATACTGGGCCTTTGGTGTTCTACCTTCACTTGTTTGCAATTTGAACATTCCAACACAAATTTGGCTATGTCTCTCTTCATGCCATGCCACCAATACATTTCCCTCAAATCTCGATGCATCTTAGTGAATCTCAGATGTATAGAAAATTGGGAGTTGTGGACCTCACTCATGATAACCTCCCTAAGTCCATCGACATCTAGTATACATAAATAGTTTTGGTACCGTAGCACACCATCTCCTTCTTTGGAGAAAACCTCTATCTTCTTTTTGGCAACTAACTCCAATTAAACCAAAGGAGGATCCTAATCTTGTTTTTCCTTGACATCAATAACCACAGAAGACTCAGACCCATTTTGAACAAGAATACCGCCATCATCGGAGTAAGTCAACCTAACACCCAACCTAGTTAGATGATACACATCCCATGCCAACTCTTTCTTTCCTTCATCAATATAAGACACACTTTCCATGGTCAGCCGACTAAGGGTATTTTCTACGATATTCGCCTTGCCATGATGATATAGGACACTCATGTCATAGTCCTTGAGTGGTTCCAACCACCTTCTTTGTCTAAAGTTAAGATCTCTTTGGGTAAACACATATTGCAAACTCTTGTGATCGTTGAACACATCTACATGAACCCCATATAATTAATGCCTCCAAATCTTTAAAGCGAACACCACCGCCCAACTCAAGATCATGGGTCGGGTAGTTTCGTTCATGCACTTTCAGTTGTCGAGATACATAAGCTATCACCTTACTATGTTGCATAAATACACACCCTAATCTAATCCGAAAAGCATCACAATATACCACAAACCTATCTAGCCCATTTGGTAAAGTCAAAACAAGGGCCGACGTAAGCCAGTCTTTCTAAGCCTAAACACTCTTCTCACACTCATTCGACCACACAAACTTTCCTTTCTTTTGAGTCAACTTAGTAAATGGGGATGCGATGAAGAGAATCCCTCAACAAACCTACGATAATAACAGGCCAACCCAAGGAAGCTTTGAATATCAGAAGGGATCAACGATCTAGGCCAATATTTTACCGCTTTAGTCTTCTTGGGATCAACCTTAATACCCTCACCGGACACCACATTACCAAGAAAAGCAACTTCTCCTAAGAAGAATTAACATTTACTAAACTTGGTGAACAACTTCTTCTCCCTCAAGGTCTAAAGCACTAACCTCAAGTAGTCCATATGCTCCTGCTCATTTTTGGAGTAAATCAGGATATCATCGATGAAGAAAACCACAAAACATTCAAGAAAAGGCTTGAAAACTTAATTTATAAGATCCATAAATATTGTCGGGGCATTGGATAGACCAAATGACATTACCACAAATTCAAAATGTCCATACCAGGTTCGGAAAGTTGTCTTAGGAATATCACACTCCCTTACCTTTAGTTGACGGTAACCCGAATGAAGATCTATCTTTGAGAAATGAGTGGCTCCTTGAAGTTGATCAAACAAGTCATCTATTCTGGGCAATGGGTACTTATTCTTGATGGTCACCTTGTTCAATTTTCAATAACCAATACATATCCGAAGTGACCCATCCTTCTTCCTTACAAACAACATAAGAACACCCCAAGGTGAAATACTTGGCTTGATAAATCCCTTCTCCAACAAGTTTTTCAATTGATCCTTCTACTCTTTTAGTTCAACTGGGGCCATATGGTAGAGTATCCGAAAGGAGGTCTATGCCAAAATCCACCTCTCTTTAAGGAGAAATACCAGGTAAATCTTCGAGAAACACATCGGGGTATTTACTAACCACCGAAACTTATTTGAGAATAGGTGGATCAGTCTCCACATCTCTAACTCTTACAATATGATAGATGCACCCCATAGAAATTATCTTCCGGACTTTGAGATAGGAAACAAACCGACCTTTAACCACGGTGTCACTACCCTTCCACTCTAAAACTAACTCATTAGGTATCTAAAATATGACTTGTCTAGTCCTACAATCAACCAAGGCATACCACGTATGCAACCAATCTATCCCAAGAAAAATATCGAAGTCCAACATTTCAAGCTCTACAAGGTCACCGGGAAAGACTTTATGCAAGACTGAAACAGGACAACCGCGATACACCTTTCGGGCAATAATAAACTCACCCATGGGAGTATAAACTAAATAAGGCTCCCTCAAAGTTTCGCGACTCAAATAAAATTTAACAGCCAACAAAGGAGTCATAAAAGATAGATTTGCACTTGGATCAAGCAAAGCATAAGCATCAAAATAAAAAACTTTTAAAATATTAGTCACCACGTCTGGAACCTCCCCAACCTCCTGGCATACATGCAAAGCATAAAATCTATTGTCTCTGAGAGCATTTCCTCGAGCGGCCCTTTGTTGAAAATTACCACTCGGTGCTCCTTGGCCTTGCCCCTTTTTAGAAACCTTAGCATAGTCGGAGATCCTGTGGCCCATGACACCACACCCGCAGCAAGAACCTGTATCCCTCAAGCATTTCTCAGGATGGTTTTTCCCACACTTATCACACCAAGGAATGGTTGGCCTACTCCCAACCTGTGCCTTAGGAGGAGGCACCCTAACATCGGCATACCTTGCATTAGAACTTTGGCTTTGTCTAAAGAAGCCACTCCCACTACCACTCCTAGAGTTAGAGAACCCACCATCATACCGGGCCCTCTTAGAATCATTCGCCTTCCTCTTCTTGAGTTTCTCCTCTGTAATCTGTTCAGTATAAGTCATAAGCCTAGAAATATCCATCTCCTGAATAAGCATAATGGTGCGACATTCCTTCACTACCAAACTAGAGACCCCAAAAATAAATTTATGTATCCTTGCACGGGGATCAACCACTAGCTTGGGAGCATACTTCAAGAGTTTTGTGAACTTGAGAGAATAGTCCCTCACAGTCATACCACCTTGCTTGAGATTAATGAATTCGGTCATCATGGCCTTCCTAAGTTCAAGAGGGAAAAAATGATCCAGAAAAGCAAACTTGAACTCCTTCCAATCTACCTTAACATCAACAACCCTCTCAAATAGCCATCGATTGTACCACACCTGAGCCATATCTTTCAATTGATAAGTAGCAAATTAAGCTCTATTTTCAGAACTCACACCCATGACATTCAACACTTTAGTAAGCTTATCAACAATGTCCTGGGCATCCTCATAGGCCTTTGAACCAAAGAACTCTAGAGGATTCATCTGAGCGAAGTCTCTCACCCTGGAGGCTGGAGTTTGACCATGAGTGGGATTAGCCGGTCGGGCCATATTAGTCACCACTTGAGCCAACATAGCAACCATATTTTGGAATTCAGCATGAGTCACTTGTTCCCCTATAGCTCTTGAGGGACTTGTTCCTCGTAAGTTGGGACTTGTCAAGGGAGATGAGCTCTTCGTTGAGGCATCTTCTGAAAGAGGGACAAGAATACCTACAATTCAAGAAAACTTAATAAATAGTTCATAGAATGACATAAGAAATGATGAAGTAAGACAATTCCTAAAATATCATTGTAGGCTCTAATTTATGGGTATGGCACGCATCACACTCAAGAATAAGATTCTACTTGACATGGCATGTTGGACTCCGAGGACAATTTATAAACCTAGTGTTCTGATACCATCTTTGTCATGACCTAAAAGTAGGGCCTAGATGTGACATAGCGAATGAGAACCCAAGCGCCCTCAATCATGCCATCTTAGCATCAATTTACGCATTCTTGTTTTGGAAGCGCGTAATATAACAAGAAGCATATAAATCTAAGGGATTGCGTGGCTTTGGTCTCAATATATGAGGATGTCATCGGGGAAGGGATTTCTATGAATCACATAACACATAGTAGGTACGTTCTAAGGGATAGATAAGTAGGATTCAAGCTATGGGGACAAGGAGGGACTTGGGTCTTTCCACGTGATCACATTCTCCTCGTAACATATCAAGATAGCATAAGCATAATCATAGTCAAAACATAGTGTAGTCATAGCATCTCAAACAAGCATATAGTACAGGTGTACAGTGGAATCCAATATGTCCAACAATACCTCTACATAGAATAAGACGGGGGCCACGACATAAACTGGGCTCACCCTTAAGTCATAAGATAGAAAAGACATAACAAAAACATAAGATAGAGAAAGGTGGATCTTGTCGTTGAAATAAAGGGCTCACCACTAGCAATAACCCAAGGTCACCATGCTAAACGTCCAAAGGTTGATAGAAATTGTCTCCGGCCCCTACATGGTTATATCATGTAGACAAAAAGTATGGGTTGGCATATATAATGCACTAAGTATGTGGGCATGCAATGCATATGAACATGAACGTACAAAACAAGTTAGATGACAAGGGCACATATATAGAAATAAGAGTATAAGAAAGAATAATATATTAATATGCCAAGAAATCCATGATGCATGCCATGCCAAAATACTTTACATATATTGATTGAATGTGACCATAACCGATTTCTTGAACTAATGTGAGCTACAACATGAATTCTCCCGATGAGGCTTCCCATTGGATGAGAGAAGATTACTTGCCAAAGGTAATCTACACCACACCTTACTACCCTGTCATTTTGGTGTGATGGACACTTTCCTTACGACCCGGTCATTTCAGAAGGATTTCCATATCATATCATATTGTAAAAGTACCTCACAACTCGGTCATTTCGATAAGGGTTACCATATACCTATGCCGGCACATAGTTTAAGAGAAAGGAGTAGGACCCTTGTGGATAGCCCACTTACTACTTCAATCCTATTCGGTGCTAAGTCATCATCCCACAAGAATACATATACATATACATATACATATACATGCTTTCAAACGAAGGATAAGTACCTTGAAATCCAACTATGCACATTTAGGCTTAATGGCTATATAACTTACTTTACATTCATACATACGTGACTAAAACGTCAAACGCATTTCATAGTCATACTTCATTGGGCTAAAAAGGCAAATATATTTTCATCGCATACTTTCATGCATCGGAGTAGTTCTATACATATCAAATCATATTGGAGTATACACCCATAATTGCTCAAAGAGCCAAATCATAGACATTATGTGACCATATTATTGTCATAACCCATACTTGTTCAAAATCATAGTCATAAACATATTTGGGACTTAGGCCACCTCATAAACTTCATAAAATCCATGTTAATGAATGCAAATGCCATGAATGATGATAAGAGTAGCATGGGCATTTAAAATTCATAATTTAAATTCATAATAAAAGAATCCATATGAAATCCAAAGTTACATCATATCATATCATATATATATATATATATATAAGAGTATTGGGGCTGCCTACGTGGAACCATGAGAAGCATTCACAATCCTATTATTCTAACTTTTCTATGTGAATAGTTACAAATGCCACCCCTCCCTCCAAACGCTTCCTTCTCCTCTTCTTTTATCAAACCTCTATAAGACCTTTTACTTTATTCTCTTAATTCCCTTTTCTTTCCTTCAATTGTTTGCTATTTTTCCCCTCTTTCCACGAGACTAAATCAAAACCAATCAATACCATTATACTACTATGCTTCATCAGAAAGACTTTCACATTCTATAGGTGTCTGCTTGGGTAGGTAACTCCATGTTTGGGCATCAAGATTGTACTACTCACCCCAATATGCCCGATCTACATTCTCCTCACTTTTGTAGCACTCATGTTAAAGTAGAAAATTGGTGAAAACTTTAACGTTCCAGCCCAAGGCAAACACAAATGGTTTGTACAAGTGAATATTCCCGTTAGGTGCTAAGAGGTCTCAGGTAGATCCAGAGTTTTTCGTATTATACTTATTCGAGTTCATACCGATAGTGTGGAAGTTCCACTCGATTACTTCTTTCCTTTTGTCGATGCAGTAGCTGCATTCATCAACAACGGTCACCCTGGATAATCTTCGTGGAAATTGGCAGTATATATTTCTCTGTCTCTTTCTTCTTTACTTAACAACTGAAAGAGTGGGCCTAAATTGTACCTCAAAAATACCCAATTTGGTTCTTCTATTTCTGGGTAAATTTTACTGGGTAACTTCTCCTTTATTTCTGGGTAGATTATATTGAATTACAAGATCTGTAGGATTTTTTTGGACTATAAGAATTGGCTAAATATCTTGTAACCCAAAAACCTAATTCCTCAAAGCAATAGATTAGACCAAAATAAAAGAAATATCATTTTTTAATATAGGGGTAACAAGACCTGCTCATATATACTAGGTCTTCCATATATTTGCAGAAAATATTTACAGGAATTGAAGTGTTCATTGTGGCAAATGGCAATGTACTATTTGCGTACAAGGCTCAAATTTTTTTAGGGGGAAAAACTCAAGATCTAATTACTAAATCTCTTACAAGATAAGAGTAGTACACAGGCTTAGTAGAAAAGTGTCACGACCCGGATAGGGGGCCTAGATGTGACATGGCGAATGAGAACCCGGAGTCCTTGATCAAGCCATCATAGTATCATCACACACATCATCGGTTCGGAAGAACGGAAAAATAAACACATAACACATAATTCTAGGGGAAATGGGGCTATTGACTCAAGTTATGGGGATGTTGCCGGGAATGGGATGAGCATGAATCACATAGCACATAGCAAGTATTTTTAAGGGACGAGTAAGTAGGACTAAAGCTATGGGGGCATACCGGGTTAGGGGACTTTCCACATAAACACATTCGTAACATTCACAATCCTATAAACATATCATAAGCATAATCGAAACATCATTTCCATAATACAAATCCCAATAGTCATAATATCCCAATAAAGCATAATACAACGCACCAGAGTTTAGTGTGTCCAACATAGCCTCTAAAAAAGATAGAGCGGGGCGTCGACATAGTTTGTGGCTCACCCTCAATATATGAAATAAGAAAATAAACTAATACAAGGAAGATAGAAGGTGGCTATTGCCCTTGAACAAAAGGGCTCACCACAAGTTAATAACTCAAAGGATGTCACTCATCTTCCGCCAAAAGATAGAAGTCGTCACCGGTCCCTACATGGTTAGAACATGTAGATAAAGAGTATGGGTTAGCACAAAATACGTACTAAGTGTGCGGGCATGCAATGCATATGACAATATAGTATGACCAAATAAGATGACAAGGGAACAAGTGATACGAAAGGAATGCAAATAGACAAAGGGAATATATTATAACAATATTCCATGCCATGATGCATGAAATGAAATCTAGAGTCATATTATAGCGGGGATGTTGCCTCAACCGACACCGGAGGAGACCCGAGCAAGTGTAACAACCCAAATTTTTTTTAAATCTACTTATGGTTGGAATTCTATGATGTACTACAATCCATGGTTGAGTTTTGGTGGCCACGGGTTAAGTTTAAGTGGCCGAAAGCAAATTGGACTAGTAAGTGGCCTAGAGGGACAGTTTCGGCAGCGTACTTCAAACAGTCATAACATTTGATGTGGGGTGAACCATGTGCGCTGAAACATATAAAATTGAAATTTCTTGAGTTATCTTTGCAACACAAGTGGTTTAACTCAATTTGGACTTCGGATGAGGGAGATATGGCCCAAACAGTGAGACTATCTAAAAATCAGAAGCCATAGGAGATAGGCTCAGAAAAGTGGCCAATGACATTGTCACGGACCATGAAATTTTGTATGGTCCGTCTAGTACCTCTTGGTATGTCACAGTGAGCTTGGGGTGGCCTGGAACCACCCCTAAGCCAAGTCTAACTCAACGAGACCTTGGACGGTCCGTTTGGAGCTAGACGGTTCATCCACTATCCCGTGAAGGTGGACAGTGGCTAGGCCAAGGCTTGGCCATAGTTTTAGAGGCCAAGTATAGTTAGACGGTTCCTTGCATGACCAGTCAAAAGTTTAACGGACCGTTTAGTGGTTTGTGAAGCGTAACAGAAAGTCCTCTGAGAGTTCGTGTGGAGATTTGGCTAAGTGCCACTAGACGGTCAAGTTGATAAGCCGTGTGCCAGTAAACGGCACTGTAGCTGCCATTTGGGCACTCTGTCCAGTAAGAAGTTCCATTTTATTTATGGTGTTTTTGTGATTTAACATTTCCCTAAGCCCCTTTTTGGTCCCCTAAGGTATCCTAAACCCTTAAAACATCCCCTAAACCCTCATTCATCCATTAGAACTCTACTATACACTCTCTCAAGATCTTAAGGCTCTTTTGACCTCCATTGAACCTAACTTGTAGAAATTGGGGAAGAAGACTTGATTAGGTTTGATCTTGTGGACTAGTTGCTTGAATTAAGGTATGTGGGACTTGATTCAAGG
>JBCEWC010005961.1:0-23947 GCA_038996855.1 Solanum aculeatissimum | reverse complement strand
TCTAAAATATCTCAACAACTAAACAACCTAACTAAAATTCAAAATTCAAATTTATCTTAAGCTAAATAATTTATTTTTCTAAAAACTAGTGCAGTAACTAAAAACAAATTTCAACACTTGTCAATATAAAACCTTGTGAAAATTGAGCAACATAAAAGTTTTGCCAAACTTTTAGTGTAATAAATTGAAATGTCAAGTTTGTGTTGAATCTAAGTATGCTAAGCATCCTTACAAACCTGTTAAAAAAATTCAAGTCCCTTAAAATTGATTCACACTAACATTTGTGACATTAAGTCAACACCAACTCATGGTATAAAAAAGTATTTTATAATTTTTATTGACGATTACACTAGATATTGCTATATTTATTAACTTAGCAGTAGAGATGAGACAATTGAAGTATTCAAATAGTACAAAAGTTGTAATGACCCTCTAGGTCATTTCGCAATTCTGTGGCTGCTCTGCTGATTTGAGCTTCTGCATGGAGATCTCGAACCTTTTATGCCTTATTAGGGTTGTTGGAATGGTTATGAGATGTTTCGGTTGAGAATTATGTGAATTTAAGAGTTAGAAAAAATGTATAACTATGAAAATGAGATTTTTAATAAAGTCCTAGCAAATGGGGGGGATTGATTCTAGGATGGAGGGTCCCGATATCAATTTGAGCCAAAAGTTACAAAATAAGTTCAACCAAAAGCTAAAAAGTGTGTTTCGATAAAAACCTAACTAAACATGCCTGAACTGGAAATTTGATGGCGCGATCAGCTCTGAAACATCAAAAATAGCCTAAAATGACCTTTCGTCAGATGACAAGAGCTTCCGATTGTGTTTTGACCCCTTCAATTCTTTTAGTTAAAAATTACCTGAGAGAGGTGGGACCCTCATTTTTTTCATGAAAAGCTTCATTTGAAATTTCAACCACATCGTCGGATTTGGAACGTCAAAATTAATATGGTTACATAGTTTGTTTGCAAAAATTAAAGTCCAGATGAGCCAAAAACAATGACAAAAGGAATATGAAAGTTGTTATAAAGGGAGAGCTGACATGGCAAATTCTAAGGCTTCCACGTGGTGCGCTCAGGTGCTGCCACGTGGTAAGGTCCATGTCAGCCATGCTTTTGTATGTATATAAGTGAGTTTTAGGAAAGTATATACATAGTTTCCTCACAACTTCATCCTGCAATAACTTTGGCATTTTATATCCGATTTAAGCGATTTAAAAGGCTAAGTTGCACAAATTTTGGCGAGAAATGTCATGGTGGTGTCTAAATTCAGTTTTGACATGTATTTCAAGGTAAATGTGTTGTTTTAGCTGGTTACCTTTTTGAAAATGTGTGAAAACTTTACATTTCAATATCTCAGTCAATTTTTAACTGAATTAAGTAAAATTTGAGTCTAAGTTGTTCTACGTTCTGAAAGAAATGTAGTGGTATGCTTGGAATTTGGTAAATTTTTCTAGTTTTTGTAAAATCTGGCCGAGAAAGTTTTGAAAGAAATATTTTCAATGGTAAAGATTTTAATTCTATTTTTGGGATTTTTCTCGGTCTTCTGGGTCCGTTTTGGGCCAATGTTTTTGCTATAGACTCGGGCTGACGTGGGGAAATTTTTATGGGATTTTAGGCATAGGCCCCATTTTCCTTATTTTAGGCCTAATTGATATCATGCCACCCATATTTCAAGATGTTACGGCCAATGTGACCATGTTAACATTGTGAACTATATTTTTTACAACTGAGCAGCATCAGGAGGCATTTTGGAAGAAAAATGCTTGGGAAATTCAACTTAGGACACGAGAAATCATCTGTCAGGTATGCTAAGCTTCTCCAAACTTTAGACTGAGTTGAAATGCATATATATTTGAGTTGGTATGTATAGATAGGTGTTATTAATGGATTGAGTTGTGGAGTATGTGTTGTATAGTGTTAGTTGTGATCTGAGGGTTGTGTTGGCTATAACACTATACTAGCTGAGTTCTTACACTATTTGACTATGAGAGGGCCTAAAAAAGTTGGATGGGCTGAGAACATTTGATAGGTACGTCTACTAAGCTTGACTCTTTCTTGTATGTGTATGTGTAGGTTGAGGCTACTGAAATATACTAGCTTATGAGGTTGACAAGTGATTACATGCTACCTGGTGCACTGGTTCTAATATCTATATCTAATTCTAGGGGCTCTGGTTGGTTGAGATATATGTGTATGTGTAGGTGTGGGTGTGTGGGTGTGGTTGGTTGTCTATATTTGTTCTAAGTACTTGTGGTTGCCTAGATTGTGATAGAATTTCATGATTAAACGTGGTTTTGTTTTACCTTGTGACTTATATGATCGTGTATACTACTATTATCTATTATGTACTCGTGTTATTGGCTAATCATCAGAGAAACACATCATATTCTAGGGACGGTTATAGTTGTACTCCTACGGGAGACTTAAGATCTATGATACGAGTTGTATTGCTACTAAGACACTGGCATGTTAGAGTCGAGAATGTGACCTCATTAGTGAGATGTAGGCTATATCCTACTGGCTTCTTGGGGTTATTTATGACGAGACAGTATCTATGTGGGTTAGTCCTTCAGACTGGCACCTTATTTAGCGAGGGGCATATTATCAATGAGCCAACACATGGTTGTCTTGGGCGAAATCATTTGTAGTAGTTGGGCTATGATATAATTCTAAGTAGGTGATATCCTTTGGATTGTCTAGCCTCTTGAGCCTTGGCTGAGGTTACTCTGATGTTGCCCAATGAGTTATTTTACATAGAGAAGGGCTTGTTAAGGGCCAAATATGGGCTAATTCTATGGGACAACTATGTATTATGAATTGACTCTTATCTACATGAGTGTGTAGCCTGATACTACTGAGATATGTTGGTTGTAAGGCTATTTGTTGATTATATGACATATTGTGGCTAGATTTGGGTATAGATATGACTCTGTTGGGCTTGATCATTTTAGATATCGGTGATATGATTATAGTTGGTTGTGCTTTACTCTAGTTAGTTATGGTTGGCTGGACTGTGGAATACTTGGCCTTGTTGGGCATGATCCTACAAATGATTTATGACCTATACATCTGGTATACTGTTATTAATTATTGTGCACTGCTTTTTCTTCTCCTTACCTAGGTTATTTGTCTTTATTTGAGTGAGGTGGTGGTTATGTGTGGTTTGATGGGGACATTTCTTGTCAAGAAAGAGAGATGATAGTATTTGGGGATCCAGATCCGAATAGATTAGGGGGAGACTGATTGGTTCTACACTTAGATGAAGAACTTTGTGGTCTGAGTCTTTGGTGGCCACGTTTGAGTTTCTGAGACCCTGGGTAACGTGCCCCATGGTTTGAGTTCTCGGTGGCCACGTCTGAGTATCTGAGACCCAAGTGTTGATTCTAAAGGGGTTCGAGAACTTGCTAATACTTTTGGTTTGAGACCTTGATGACTTTATTTTTGGGGTTAGGCCCTATTGATTTACATTTCAGGTTCGAGGCCCTTTTGATTGTGTTAGGGGGTTCTTTCTCCCACAGGAGATACGTTCCACCTTTATATTTATTGTCAGATCATCTGGACCTAGCTGACTACCCGATTGGAGGCTAGGTTGGAGGACTAAGGGTTTGAGGTCCCATGTTATACTAGTTCTTAGATGGGTCGAGGACCCAGTGGTTATATGGTACATTTGGTCGAGGACCCAACTGATTTTCATGTGAACCCACACACCTATTCACACCCTAATTGTGCGTGGGTGTACCATCTAGGCTTAAGCAAGCATTTAGGCTTAGAAACTAACGGCTTATACCTATATACAGCTGACCTGTGATCATGTAATATTGGGAGTTGGGTTCTATTGTGACTCAATTCATCAAATTGCATGCCGATGAACCTTCTGGGTTTATGGGGCCCAATTGGCATATAGGTGTAGATATTAGGGCCTTGTACCCACGCACAACATTACGTCTCTGTAGGGGATAGTTTTGGTATGGGCCTATTCAATCATGGTCAGTTGGTTATCATTGTTCATCGCTTTGGTTGGTTCAGGTTATCATTGTTCCTCACTTAGGTTGGTCCAGGCTATCATTGTTCATCACTTAGGCTGGTTCACGTTATCATTGTTCCTCACTTGGGTTGGTTTTGGTTATCATTGTTCATCACCTTGGTTGGTTCAGTTTTTGTTTAAGGGTTTTCGAACATGCTTATGCCTTGATCTGAGTTCAATTTACTACTTTGTTGCAGTCCTCTATATATTTGAGCCTTTCTATACATTTACTATTTCACTCAGTCGATTGATGATGCCTACTGGGTGCCTTTTTTTGGTACTCACCCCTTCTTTTTATATCTTTCCATGGTGCAAGTCCAGATTCTAGTAGCGGGCTTTGAGGTTTTGGGGATTCGGGAGCACTCAGGAGACTTTTGGTGAGCACCGACAGCTCTAGCTACTTCGCAGTCTCCTTTATTTTAGTGGTCGTCTTTCGTATTCAGACATTGACCTTGAATCTATAGTTATGGTTTGTGTCTATTGTAGCTCTATACAGTTGACATCCAGGTTCTTGGTAGGTTATGGTTATTTATATTATTATAATAGTTATGGTTGTGAGTACAGAGCTAGGACAAGTACCTTTCTTTTTGGATTATTGACTTGGTTGTATGTGAGATCTAACCGGTGCCACCATGATTGGGTTCGAGTTGTGACAAAAAAGTGAAGTTGAAACACAACTTAACAAAAAGATCAAAATGATAAGGAGTGATAGGGGCAGCAAATATGAATCTCTCTTTGAGAAAATATGTTTAAAATAAGACATTATTCATCAAACAACAACCCCTTACTCGCCATAATCAAATGAAATTGCGAAAAGAAAAAATAGAACCCTTAAGGAGATGATGAATGTCAGTTGATTAGTTTTTGTTTACCCCAGAACTTGTGGTGGGAAGCTATCCTTACGACTAATCAAATACTCAATCGAGTTTCCCATAATAAAACATAAACTATTCCATATGAAAAGTGAAAAGAAAGAAAGTCAAACCTTGAATACTAGAAAGTGTAGGGGTGTTTGGCTAACCTCCAGGTTCCTAAGCCTAAACAGATAAAAATAGGACCAACGATGATTGATTATGTGTTTATAGAATATGTTATTAAATAGTAAAGCATTTGAATTAGATAAGTTGAATTCTTTGAAATCATATACCCATATAAGAGAGAATATGAATCGTCTAATAAAAAAACTAAATGATCTCGAAAAGAAACAAAGGAAAGTAATCATAACAAGAAAAATCCAAGACATAGCAAACGTCAAAGGACCTCTACTTCCTTTGGACTAGAGTTTATAATATTGTTTATTAGAAGATGAGCCTTAAAATTTTAAAGAGGCTTTGACTTCTTTGAAAGTACAATATTAGAATGAGATAGTGAATAGTGAAATAGAATCCATAACGAATATTTATATATGAGAATTGATTGATCTATATCTTGGAAATAAATCCTTGCATTCAAAATAAATTTTCAAAAAAAAAACAAAACAAAAAGATGATGGCATTATTGATAAATATAAAGCAAGGCTCGTTATTAAATCATTTAGACAACCTGAAGGTCTTGATACTTTGAAATGCACTTGTTGGTAACTAAAATTACATCAATTCGAGTGTTAATAGCACTAGCAATGATGTACGATTTAGAAATCCATCAAATGGATGACAAAACAGTCTTCTTAAATGGAGACTAGGAGGAAGAAATTTACATAGAACAACCAGAAGGGTTCATAGTTCCTAGAAATAAAAAGAAGGTTTATGGACTTTTTAAGTCATTGTATGGACTAAAACAAACACCCAAATAATGACATGCAATATTTGACCATTCAATGTTATCAAATGGTTTCAAAATTAATGAATGTAATAAATGTGTATACATTAAAAATACTTTAAATCATGAAGTCATTGTTTGTTTATATGTTGATGACATGTTGATAATGAGTAAGAATACTGATGATATAAATGCTACCAAATACATGTTATCTAGAAAATTTGATATGAAAGATTTAGGAGTGACTGATTTGATCTTAGGAATCAAAATTCATAAAACTCAACAAGGTCTAGCATTATCGCAATCTCATTACATTGAAAAAGTACTTGACAAGTTCAAGAATTTAGATTTCAACATTAGCAAGACTCCAGTTGATCTAAGTTGTAAATTTCAGAAGAATGAAGACAAAAGTGATTCATAATTAGATTGTGCAAGAGTGTTGGAAAGTTTGATGTATATTACGAATTGTACACAATCAGATATAGTATGTCCTATTAGTAAATTGAGTCACTTTACAAGTAACCCCAACAAAACTCACTAGATGGCAATAAAACAAGTTTTGGGATATAGTGATGCAAATTCGATCACCGGATCAAAAGAGTAAAATCCATAAGTGGTTATGCATTTACTCTTGGTAGAGGAGCAGTCTCTTGAAAATCATCCAAACAAACATGTATTGCTTGCACTATTATGAAATCTAAATTTATTGCTTTAGATAAGGCCATTGAAGAAGCTGAATGACTTGGAAATTTTTTGAAAGACATTCCATTCTGGCCCAAGCCTGTACGATCTATATGCATACATTGTGATAGCCAAGCAATAATAGGTTAGGCAAGGAGCATAATATACAACAAAAACTCCTGTCACATAGGATGAAGACATAATATCATGAGTCAATTACTCTCTAGTGGAAGTATTCCTATTGACTATGTAAAGTCTAGAGATAATGTATCAGATCCACTTACAAAAGGTCAAGCTAGAGAATTAGTTGCAAGATTATCTAAGGGAATGGGTTTAAGGCTTAGGACAAGTCATCATGGTGGTAACTCTACCTAGCAGATTAGACATTCCAAGAGTTAGGTTCAAAGAGATCAAATAAAGTTGTGAATGACGATTCAACAATATCAAACAACTCAATCCATTCTCATAATGAAGAAAATATTCAGTGACAAGGATAAAACATTAAGGATTATTAACGAGTTAATAAAATTTAAAGTTTTTAATGGATCTAAATTTGGCATATTTGACCAAATAATGTATCTACACGATAACATGATTAGGAATCACCTATGTGAGTGTGATGTGTAAGTCGCTACAAAGAGGATGACAGTAAAAACCTATTCTCTACACACTCATGAAACCAGAGAGTTTTCATGGCTAAACTGAACACAACCGTAAAAACCATAGACAGTAAAGGGTTGATTGTGTGACATATGGTTGTCTAGGTATACACCAAAGGTCGACGGTTCAATGATATCAAATCTACCGATTGATCGAATATATCCAACATAGGTTCAGTACGGAAGTTCAAAGGGAAACCTACCTATCCAGATGCAATAAATCCTTGCTTCAAAGGGAAACCTACCTATCCAGATGCAATAAATCCTTGCTTGTAAAGTACACACTTTCCCCTTTTTTTCTTAGAGTCATATCCCATTCATGTGGGAGATTGTTGAGTTTAAAAAGCGTGAATAAAAAATGAAGAGTTATAGCTTTGCTGAAAAAGTTGTGACCTTTTCGATAAGTCACAATAAGCACATTTTATTCTCTATATATAGGGAATTTTTCTATCATTTCTTTATGGTTTTTCTGACTTCTTCTTTTACACAAATAATATAAATTCTAGTGTGCTTTACTGTTGTTGACTAGTTCGCTGACACCATGGCTTTAGCTACCAATACACCGGTGAGTAAAATCATTCTATCCTGGGAGGATATATTCCATTAAACTCAGGTACTTGAGGGAAATAATTTCCTTAAGAAAACACTGTATATTCAGTGGGCTCAATTTTCTTCCTGTCAATTTTATTTCTGTTTTTTGTTACATATTTTGTTTTCATTACTAGTTCTAATTTCTAGTTTTGAAAACTTGGTAGAATCTTTGTGTTTATTGTTTTCACAAAGTTTTGTTCTACCAATGTTTTGTTATTATAAAAGTTTTTTTTCCTACAAAAGTTTTTTATTATTACAAAAGTTTTTGTTCTACAAAAGTTTTTTGCTAGTACAAAACTTTTTGTTCAACAAAACATTTTGTTCTAAGTATTTTAGTAATACATGTCGAACAACAGACTCCAAATTAGAAGTTAAGGTTTATGTTGTAGGGAGAGTGTCTCATACATTCGAATTTAGCCAATTCGACTCCTACAGAACTGCAACCTTTTTTACATAGTTAGCAGCTATACTTGAGATTGTAACGAGACTCAAGAAGAAAAATAGGAGAATAACCTTGAAAGAGTTCGTCTTGATTGGTTTTCTAGCATTGCAACTTCGTTTTGTTCAGTTCATACATACTTAAAACTGTACAGTATTTCTTAGTTATGTTGGTCACTTTTATGTTTGTCCTTTCACATTCCTATGGTTTAACTGTAGAGAAATATAGCAGAAGAAAAGTATAATCACAGAGACCTTCTGCTAGCCCAAAATCGCTAAATAAGATCGAAAGATTCAACTAAAGAAGAGGAAGCTAGAAAGGAGAAGGAAGATTTTGAAAACGGGAACTTTGTTATGGAAGAAGACTCTTTTATTTGATTGATTTTGGTTTAATTACCAATGCCTAATGTCACCCCAATTTATAGTTGTGTAGGGATGATTCTAGATATATCTACAAAAAATATCTAGGTAACTTTATCTACTAACTATCTAATAAAAATCTAGATTTTTCTATATTTTACTACAAATATCTTCCTAAAATATCTAATTCTCTATAATATCTAGTTTTTTCCTAAATATAAATACCAAAGACATTATTCTACAAAATTCTAGAATTCTACAAAATATCTAGGATCTTTTGTACCTCCAAAAAATCATCTTTATTTTTTACATTAACAATATGTTACTAGTGTGTGGAGCGATTGAAGTCATTGGCAAAATACTCCCTTCTTGGTGCAAGTGGTGAAATTAGTGGTTTTTAAGAGATATTGCGGTACCATGACGAGCTTATGTAAGTATCTTGTAACGGTAAAAACTATTACATTTGTCTTGCACATTCTTTACATGCTTTGCAATTATTAAGTGTTTGCTCACTACATCATTGAGTACCATTATCAAGTGCTTAATTATGAATGATGCATCTTTCTGTTATTTTCTTCACAACAATCAAATTTCTTATATTTTAGTGTTTTGATAACCAAATATTTATTTAGGTCAGTATGATTGGTGTCCATTATGAGGGCAATCATGTGGCTACTTCATTTGTCAATCATCTTGCAAAGCCCATTATCCGTGATGAGTGGCATGAAGACTTGAGCTATGAAGGTGGTGTTAAGTTATTGGAGAACTGTAAGCGTCTTGTTCTGTATAGGGATAGATCTTCTGTAAACAAGATATAGACTTGTATAAAAGGAAGCTTTTTCTTACTCCACTCAAGTAGAAGCAGAAGAAGCTAAATGTTGATCTTCAAAGTCCACAGCTTTATTTCCGAAGTTAATGCCACATGTTGGTAGCAGTGGTTTCGATTCCTAGATGCACCGATTACTTTTTGACTTGTGAATATTTGACTGTTGGTTGACTTCATTTCCTCCTCCTTCCAGCTCCATTAATATCTTGAGTCCTGACAATACGTCGACTATTGCATGTGAACATGTTCATTGAGTTTGTCAAATAACAAACCTATTTACAAAGTGTTTGAACTTCAATTTTTACATTGCTGCATGAACTCGCAGGTTGCAAAAATCACGGCAGAGGGAGCAACAATTTCTCAGACATACTCATTGAAGACTTTTTGGAATTTCTCTGCTTTTGAGAATCCCAGTGCTGGTGCGGTAGGGTCATGGTAACTAGGCCCTGTATGTCAAAGTTTCTGGAAAGGAAATATGTGGTGTGTTGCTGGTTTCTAAAGTGCTGCACAGTTGTGATGTGTAACTAAAAAGATATGCCATATGATGTAGGCACATCTGTCAACCCTGGCCATCTTATTTTCCCAACGCTCACTTTCCGTCTACTCTGATTAGTTTGCAAATTTACTTGGCATCATATGGTTGATCATGTTGTAAAACATACTGCAATATTAATATTGGACTAGAATTGAATAAATTATTACGAATACCATGTTTGTAACATCTCTCATGCACCTCGGAAAAATGTCCTACAGTGTATTTCTTGAATATCTCAAAATCCGTGCATGATTTCACAAATCCGACTTCGTATTCAGTTTCGGGGGGCAAAACTGTGTAGGAAAGAGGTGGTCTTTGATTTTTTAATGACCCGTAGCGAAAAATATTTTTTTCGGGTGATTCAGGCTTAACCAGAAAAGTGTGCGACTAGTCCACGTTGCGGACTTGTCGCCCACTAGTGTAAAGATGGCCTCAATTCATTTCCTAGGAAAAATCAGGGGAGAATTGAAATTTCGAGCGAAAATAAACTACTCCGTGACAAGTCTGCGTCGCGGACCTGTAGCGCCCTAGTTCAAAAAGTTTCAAAATTTAAGGGCAATTGGGTAATAACTCAGTGCCTATATATACGAGATTCCCACGATTTTCAGTCATTTCCAAGCACTAGAACACTCTAAACTCTCCCCAAATCCTCCAAATTTCTCATAATTCCCTCATCTAAATTCAAGATTTCTCAAGACTCACTTTGGATTACAAGAAAACCAAGCAAAGCCTCAAGTCTTCCTTAAACTCTCATTCATGGAAACTTCAAGTAAAAAGTATGTGGGCTTCATTCATGGGATTTCTTCCACCCATGAAGTCAATCCCTCTCTTCTTATTAAATTTCATTATTTTAAGATTTAATAACTTATGGGTAAACTTCATTATACATTATACACATGAATTGAGTTTGAATTCTTCAAGTATTAAGTTACTATGAATGAACATCTATTGAAAGTGTAATCCATGAGTTTATTTATACCCATTGAAGCTATGTGTGATGTGAACTATGGAAACTTTGAAAGATTATGAATTTTCAAGATGAATTTTATGACACCCAAATTGGGGTTTTTATTATTTAGTTGGTGGTTTGATTTGAATGACACTCAAATGAGTTGAATTTACCTCTCTCACATTTTATATTCTTGAACTACATGATTTTAAGTACATGTGCACATACCCACCATGATTTAAAAAAAGTAATATGACAATTCTCTTAAATTGATAAAGACCTTAGGGCAAGACATGTGAATATTGTATATGTTGAAGGGCTATTGTGTATGCTATGAACTCATGAGAATGTTACAAATGCTATGAATGACAAGAAGCTCTTCCTTTGATATTATAATGTGATGGTTTGATGAGCTACTCTTATGATGCTACCATGAGTTATGAAATTATATAAAATATGAACATGTATATGAATTGTGTATTCTGTGGGATTTTTGACCTAGCATCGAGCGGGCCTTGGTTGGTAGCCATGGTCCCACAACTATGTGCAACCATAGGGTATTGTGTGATATCTACAGAAAAGGTAATATTGTAAGGTAGAATACATTATAGCTCCTACCGAAAAGATTATATTGTAAGGTAATGATATTTCTTAATGCATACCAAAAAGGCTATGCCGCAAGGTAAAAATATCTTCTGACGCCTACCGAAAAGGCCATGTCATAAGGTTAAGAATATCTTGTGACACTCTCCGAAAAGGTCATGTTGTAAGGTAAGGATATTGAAAACATTCTCCCAAAAGGTTATATCATAAGGTTAGTGGATGGTTTACCATGGCAAAGTAAATCGCTCCTTTTATGGTGTGGAGTGAACATCGGGATTTCAAGTAGTAGCTCACTTGGTCTCATTTGTCAGGAATGATACTTTCTCACCTATGTATGATATGTCACATGATTTATTTATTCCTCATGCACGATTTGGCTAAAGCATTGATCATTCATGTCATATTGAGCTTGTATCCATTGACTATGAATATACATATTGTTTAACTGTGGATTATGTTCCCTTGTTGCATTGCACCTCGCATACCTAGTACATTCCAAGTACTAACATATATTTTCTTTGCCTACATGATCTAATCATGTAGGGACCGAAGATCCTATTCATCCTCCTCCTCCACGTGGCTAGCTGGATTATTTGAAGATTGCTATTTGTGAGTCCTCCACTCCGGGGACAACATCCACTTTACTTTCATGCTTTGCTAAGACTTGTATATTTTTGAATACTTATCTTTTTAGGGTGACCTCGGGAGATGTTTTGGCCCCTGTTCCATTCATATTGGAGGTGTTGTTAGATATGGAAATATATGTTTGAGTTTGACTTGTATCATGATTATGTAACTATGGAAGACTTCCCTTAGTCCCTTTATTCCTTTCTATGTTTGTTGTATGCTTATTGATGAGATGGAAGTCCCAAGTCCCGGTAACATCCCCATAGTGTAATTCATACTTACCCACCCCTTAGACTTTATTTGTTATGTGATTTATGCAAATCATCTTTCCTAAAACATATCCATAGTTTGAGTCCAAAGTCTCGTTTCCTGTAGAATTATTTGTTACTTGTTTCTTTCTTAATTATTCTTCTACAATCAAGGATGTGCAAATGGTACATTAAGAGGCTTTTCGGGTTGCCTTCGGGCTACCCATTTGTCGTGTCATGTATAAGTACTAGGATTGGGTCATGACAAGCTTGGTATCAGAGTATTAGATTTGTAAATGGTCCTCGGAAATTCAACACACCTCGTCAAGTAAAGTCTTTTTCATAATCTATGTCATGTTATAGAATTAAATTAAGATTCCATTTTCTGAACAGATGACCTTTTACTCTTTTAGATCATGCCACCGAGGAGAATGTCACAAAGAGTTCCTACATCCGAGGGTGAACTAGCCCTTCCAGTTCCTCAAGATCCCCAAGAAGAAGAAGGGGTCACGCATACCGAATATCAAAGTGTCATTACTTTGTTGGCACAAGCCATGACCAACCAATTGAATCAAGGAGCCCAAGCTCCTCATGCTCCCAACCCAGCTTCAAGAGTGAGGGGCTTTACGAGAATGAACCCTCTGAAGTTTTATGGCTCCAAAATGAAAGAGGATCCCTCAAGAATTTATTGATGAAATGTATAAAGTGCTAGCTATTATGGGAGTAAATTCAGAGGATAAGGTGGAAGTAGCAGCCTATCAACTCAAGGGCCTTGCACAAATTTGGTTTGCTCAATGGAAGGAAGAGAGGGAGTACAATGGTCCCATTCCATGGGAGGAATTTAATGCCGTCTTTCTCAATCATTTCTTCCCTATTGAATTGGGAGAGGAAAAGATGATGGAGTTCATGAATCTCAAACAAGGTTCCATGAGTGTGAGGGAGTATTCCCTTTAAGCTCAACAAGTTTTCCAAATATGTTCCTCATTTGGTTTCCGACTATAGGGAAAAGATGAATAAATTTGTGTCGGGAGTATCCGATTTGGTAAATAAAGAATGTCGCACCACTATGCTTGTGGGTGATATGGACTTGTCTCGGCTCATGACTTGTACCAAATAACTAGAAGGGGAGAAACTTAGAAAAAGAAGGAGTGGGGAGTCCAAGAGATCTCGGTATAATGGTGGTTTCAAGGAACTAAGGGTGGTCGCTTTCAACAAGGCCACAAATTCTAAGGCCAAATGTCCTCCAATTGTTAAAACAAAAGATTTGCTAATGATATGATGTCTAACCCTAAGTCTTAAGGTGCCAATGGCGGAGTGACTCGTCCTAGATGCCCAAAATATGGGAGAAGCAATGGTGGCACATGTTGGAGGAATGCGGGTGCATGCTTTGGGTGTGGTAAGATGAGCCACAAAATTATTGACTGTCCAAATGCTCAAAAATAAGGGTAAAGATGGTCGTCCTCAAGGTCAAGATGCTCATATTGATCAAAGGGCACGAGGAGGCCAACAAGGGGGTTCTCCACGTCATAATTGGTTTTGTGCTCTTTAGGGAAGGCAAGGAGTGGATAAGGTATCCAATGTTGTTATTGGTATGTTAAAGGTTTTTTATTTTGATGTGTATGCTTTATTAGACCCGGGTGCCACTCTTTCTTTTATTACTCCTTTTGTTGCTAATAAACTTTATGTGTGTCTCAAATTGTTGTGTGAACTCTTTGATGTGTCTAACCCCATTGGTGAGTCCATTAACCCTAGAAGGGTCTATAGGGATTTTCTCGTGTCCATATTGTATAGAGTCATGCCTTGTGATTTTGTTAAACTTTGCATGGTGGACTTTGATATCATTCTTGGGATAGATTGGTTACATGCATATCGTGCTTCTATTGATTGTAGAATCTGGAAGATTAAGTTCCAATTTCCTAATGAGCACCTCTTTGAGTGGGAAGGTCATAATTTGGTGAATAAGGGTAGATTTATTTCTTGTATTAAGGCCCGAAAATTAATTTCAAAGGGTTGCATTTACCATCTTGTAAGAGTTAGGTATGTCGAGTCTAAAGTCCCTTTTATTGAGTTAGTTCCGGTGGTCAATGTGTTTCTTGATGTCTTTTCCAATGAGCTATCGGTGTTCCTCCTAAAACAAAAATAGATTTTTGAATAGACCTCTTTCCCAATACACAACCTATTTTCATTTTCCTTTACCATATGGCTCTGACAGAGTTAAAGGAGTTGAAGGACAAATTGAAAGATTTATTGGAGAAGGGTTTCATAAGGCCTAGAAAGCCACCTTGGGGTGCACTGGTATTGTTTATGAGGAAAAAAGATGACTCCCTTAGTATGTGCGTTGACTATCGACAACTTAATAAGGTCACCATAAAGAATAAGTATATGTTGCAAAGGATAGATGATTTATATGACCAACTACAAGGGGCTAGTCATTTTTCTATTATTGATCTCTGATCGGGGTACCACCAATTGAGGGTGAAGGAGTGTGATATTCCCAAGATGGCTTTTCAAACTATATATGGACACTTCGTATTTGTTATGATGTCATTTGGCTTAACTAATGCACCGACGATATTTATGGATCTTATGAATAGAGTCTTTAAACCCTACCTTGACATGTTTTTAGTTGTATTCATTGATGACATTTTTGTTTACTCCTGAAGTGAAGAAGACCATGCAAATCATCTGAGGGTAGTGTTACAAATTTTTAGGGATGAGAGGTTGTTTGCTAAATTTGATAAATATGAATTTTGGTTGAAAGAAGTTGCATTCCTAGGGCATATGGTGTCAGGTGATGGAATTAAAGTAAAACCTAAGAAGACAAAAGTGATAAGAAATTGGCCTAAGCCATTGACTCCAATGGATAGTAGAGGTTTCTAGGCTTAGCGGGGTACTACCAGAGGTTTGTGAACGATTTCTCTTCCATTGCTTCCTCTTTGACAAAATTGATGCAAAAGAAGGCAAAATTTATTTGGACCAATGAATATGAAAAGAGTTTCCAAACCTTGAAAAACAAGCTTACATCCACTCCTATTTTGGTTCTACCGAAAGGGTTAGAAGGATTTGTAGTCTATAGTGATGCTTCAAGGGTTAGTTTGATATGTGTATTAATGCAAGGTGGAAAAGTCATAGCCTATGCATGCTAGGCAACTAAAAGTGTATGAGCGTAATTATCCCACCCATGATCTTGAATTAGCAGTCGTGGTGTTTGCATTGAAAATATGTCGTCAATATTTATATGGAGTTCATGTGGATATGTACAGTGACTGCAAGAGTCTCCAATATGTGTTCACCCAAAAGGATCTTAATTTAAGGCAAAGAAGGTGGATGGAACTCCTCCAGGAATATGATATGAGTATGCATTATCATCCCGATAAGGCTAATGTTGTGGTCGATGCTCTAAGTAAGGTGCCCATAGAGAGTATAGCTCATATTGACGATGGCAAGAAAGAATTGGCCTAAGAAGTTCCGGTTAGCTAGGTTGGGTGTTGGGTTGGATGAGGTTGAAAATGAAGGTGTGGTAGTTGTTGATGGTTCTAAATCTTCTTTAATTGAAGAGGTCAAATTCAAACAAGACCTTGACCCTGCTTTGTTAGAATTAAAATCTTTAGTGAAGGATGGTAAGGTGGAGGTTTTATCCCAAGGGGGATATGGTGTCCTTAGATAAAAAGGTAGATTGCATGTGCCTAATGTTGATGAATTGAGAGACATGATTTTGAAAGAGGCACATAACTCCTCCTACTCTATTTATCCCGGATCTACAAAGATGTATAGAGACTTGTGGGAAGTATATTGGTAGGGTGGTATGAAAAGAGATATTGCCAAATTTGTAGTCAGTTGTCACAATTGCAACCAAGTCAAAGCCAAAAATCAAAGGTCAGGTGTCCTAGCCTAAGACATAGAGATTCTCACTTGGAGGTGGGAAGAGATCAACATGGACTTTGTCATTGGTTTGCCAGAGACTAGAAAGCACTTTGACTCTATTTGGGTTATTGTTGATAGAATGACAAAATTGGATCACTTCCGACCGGTTAAAACAACTTATGGTACCAAAGATTATGCCAAGTTATACATTCATGAGTTGGTTAGATTGTATGGGGTACCATTCTCTATTATCTCGGATCGTGGTGCTGAATTCACTTACCATTTTTGGAGATCCTTCCAAAAGGGTCTTGGTACAAAGGTTTAGCTTAGCACGACCTTTCATCCTCAAACGGATGATCAAGTCAAGAGCACCATTCAAACTCTTGAGGATATGCTTAGGGATTAGGTTTTTGAGTTTAAGGGTAATTGGGATGAACATATTTTTCTTATTGAGTTTGCTTACAGCAATAGCTATCACTCTAGCATTGGAATGACTCTCTTTGAAGCTTTATAAGGTATACATTGTAGGTTCCTGGTTAGGTGGTTTGATGTGGGGGGAAATGGCTTTATTAGGTTCGGATTTGGGCATGGAGGCTTTGAAAAAGATGAGGTTGATAAGAGAGAGATAGAAAATGGCTCAAAGTAGGAAAAAGTCATAAACTGATGTGAGAAGGAGAGAACTTGAGTTTAATATTGATGATTGGATTTAGTTGAAGGTCTCACCCATGAAGGGTGTGGTCCAGTTTGGTAAGATGGGAAAGTTGAGGCCAAGGTTTGTAGGGCCTTATAGAATCTTGAAGAGAGTTGGTAAGGTTGCCTATGAATTGGAGTTGCCTATGGAGACGAGTATGGTTCATTCGGTCTTCCATGTATCTATGTTGAGGAAGTGTGTAGGTAACCCAAGTTATATAGTGCCTTTCGATGTTGTAGGTATTGTGGAAGATAACTTGACCTTTGAGGAGGTCCCGGTGGAAATATTTGATAGGAAAGTGAAGAGGTTGAGAAACAATGATGTGGCATCCATCAAAGTCCATTAGAGGAATAAACATGTCGAAAGTGCCTCTTGGGAAGCCAAAGCGGACATGAAGAAGCGTTATCCGTACCTCTTCCACTCTACTCAATACCAAAGTAACAAACTAAATCCTATGTATGATGTCAAGTCTTAAACTTCAACCCTTATATCATTTTTGCATGCATACATGTTCATGGTAATAAAGTTTTGTGATATTTGATGTATATGCTTGAAACTTTTGAGAATAATATTTAAGTACATTGATTGCATTCATGTTGGGATGAAAGTTTTTGAATCGTTTCTTTTAAATGTGTTCACTTTGCATTCAGGGATGAATGTTCCCAAGGAGGAAATATTGTAACTTTTCTTACACGCCTCAGAAAAATGCCATATAGTGTATTTCTTGGATATCTCAAATCCATGCATCATTTTGAAAATTCAACTTTGTATTAAATTTCAGGGGGAAACATTATGTAGGAGAGGGATGGTCTTCAATTTTTAGATGACCCGTAGCAAAAAATAATTTTTTGGATGATTTGGGCTTCACCAGAAAAGTGTGTGACCAGTCCGCGTCGCGAACTTGTCACCCACTAGTGTAAAGATTGTCTTAATTCATTTCCTAGGTCAAATCATGGGATAATTGAAATTTCGAGCAAAAATAAACTACTCTGTGACAAGTTCGCGTCGCGGACCTGTCGTGCCCTAGTTCAAAAAGTTCTAAAATTTAAGGGCAATAGGGTAATAACTCAATGCTTATATATATGAGAGTCCCACAATTTACAGCCATTTTCAAGCCTAGAACACCCTAAAATCTCCCAAAATCCTCTGAATTTTCTCATAATTCCCTCATCTAAATTCAAGATTTCTCAAGACTCACTTCGGAATACAAGAAAACCAAGCAAAGCCTCAAGTCTTCCTTAAACCCTCATTCAAGCAAACTTCAAGTTAAAGGTATGTGGGCTTCATTCATGAACTTCAAGTTAAAGGTATGTGGGCTTCATTCATGGGATTTCTTCTACCCATGAAGTCAATCCTTCTCTTCTTGTTAAATTTCATGATTTTCAAATTTAATAACTTATGGGTAAAATTCTTTATACATTATACACATGAATTGAGTTTGAATTCTTTAAGTATTGATTTGCTATGCATGAACATCTATTGAAAGACTATTCCATGAGTTGATTCATACTTATTGAAGCTATGTGTGATGTGAGCTATGGAAACTTTAAAAGATTATGAATTTTCAAGATGAACTTTATGACACCCAAATTGGGGTTTTTATTATAAGGTTGGTGGGTTGATTTGAATGACATTCAAATGAGTTGAATTTTCCTCTCTCACGTTTTATACTCTTGAACTAAAGGATTTTAAGTACATGTGCACATACCCATCATGATTTGACAAAAGTAATATGACAATTCTCTTAAATTGAGAAAGATCTTAGGGCAAAACATGTGAATTGTGAATATTATATATGTTGAAGGGCTATTGTGCATGCTATGAGCTCATGAGAATGTTACAAATGTTATGAAAGATAAGAAGCTCTTCCTTTAATATTGTAATGTGATAGTTTGATGAGCTACTGTTATGATGCTACCATGAGTTATGAAATTATATAAAATATGAATATGTACATGAATTGTGTATTCTGTGGGATTGTTGACATAGCATAGAGTGGATTTTGGTTGGTATCCATGTTCCTATAACTATGTACCACCATAGGGTATTGTGTGATATCTACCGAAAACATCATATCGTATGGTAGAATACATTTTAGATCATACTGAAAAGATTATATCGTAAGGAAATGACATATCTTAATACATACCAAAAAGGCTATGCCCTTAAGGTAAACATATCTTATGACACCTACTAAAACGGTGATGCAGTAAGGTTAGGATATCTTGTGACACCCTCCAAAAAGGTCATGCCGCAAGGTAAGGATATTTATAACACTCTTCGAAAAGGTTATATCATAGGGTGAGTGGATGGTTTACCTTGGCAAAGTAAACCACTCTTTTTTCAGTGTGGAGTGAACATCAGGATTCCAAGTAGTAGCTCACTTGGTCTTATTTGTTGGTTATGGTCCTTTCCTACCTATGTATGATATTTCATATGATTTATTTATTCCTCATGCACGATTTGGCTAAAGCATTGATCATTCATGTCATATTGAGCTCGTATCCATTCACTATGAATATGCATATTGTTTAATTGTGGATAATGTTCCCTTGTTGCATTGCACCCCGCATACTTAGTACATTCTAAGTACTAACACATATTTCCTTTATCTACATGATCTAACCATGTAGGAACCAGAGCTCTTATTCATCCTCCTCCTCCAAGTGGCCAGCCGGATTATTTGAAGATTGCTATTTGTGAGTCCTCCACTCCGGGAACAACATCCACTTTACTTCCATGTTTTGTTAGGACTTATATATTTTTGGATACTTATTTTTTGAGGGTGAGACAGGGATATTTCTTGGCCCCCGTTCCATTCATATTAGAGGTGTTGTTAAATATGAAAAATGTATGTTTGCGTTTGACTCCTATCATGTTTATGTAACTATGGAAGACTTCCCTCAGTCCCTTTATTCCATTCTTTGCTTGTTCTATGCTTATTGATGAGATGGAAGTCCCAAGTCCCGGTAACATCCCCATAGCGTTAGTCATACTTACTCGCCCCTTAGACTTTATTTTTTATGTGATTTATGCAAATCCTCTTCCCTAAAATATTTCCATATCTTGGTTCCAATGTCCCGTTTCCCCTAGAATTATTTGTTAGTTGTTACTTTCTTAATTATGCTTCGGTAACCAAGGATGTGCAACCGGTACGTTAAGAGGCTTGTTTGGGTTACCTTCGGGCTACCCATTCTCTGTGTCACGTCTAAGGCATAGGCTTGGGTCATGACAGTGTTGTCGCAAGTCATTGCTTTGAAAGCGATTTTGGCATGACTCTGGCATAAATTATTCTAGCTAGTTGCTCCCCAAAGTTCCACAATTACTCTCAAACACGTGCACTCGTGGCTGAAAGTTTAGATATTACCAAAAGATCAATTGCCCCAAAAAATTCAAGAAGAAGAAAAGAGGAAGTTGGTTTCTTTTTTTTTTTTTGGTGTGGTGTTATGTTCATCAAACAAACTTCTTATTTAGGACTTACAAGGGGAGGAGTTGCAAAATAGAGAGTTGAATTTAAAAAGCAAATAGTGAATATTAATAATATTAAAGAACCATTATATCACATTTATAGAAACTCTCTTCTTCTTCTTTTTGTTTTGGAACATTATTCTTCTGTTTAACATATTTGATTTATATTCTTTGCATTATTGTTAAATAATAAAGGTAAAATTAATTCAACAATAGAATTAACTTAATACATCATTGTTTAGAGAGAAAAGACTCAAATATACCATCAAACTTTCTGAAAAGGTTTATTTATGTCATTCATTAAAAGTCTTGCTCATTTATGCCATTACCATTTGAGAAAAGGCTCACTATGTCATTATTTTTTAACTCTGGTTTTGCAAAACCACTTAATTCTTTTAAATTAGAGTTTTGGATCAAATGTAGTCTTTTTGGTCATTCTTCTTCAAGAATATCAAGAACACATAAGCAACACCAAGAACTCTCAAATTTTTAACTTCTTCAAATATTCACGAAATTACGCTAAATTTCAAGCTTAGAGTTCCTCTGAGCTAGATACCAAAACTCCATATTTGTTAAGCTCACATTCAACCTATGTTACAACCCAGGAATATAGCTTAGGAGTGACACGACGAATGGGAACACGAGAGCCCCCAAACATGCCTCATAGCATACATTAACACACCATCAATTTGGAACCGCATAATTATACATTAAACACATAGTTCTACAAGGTGGGTAAGTATGAATCACGCTCTAGGGATATCATAGGGATAGGGATATAAATGAATTCACATAGCACATAACACATATAACTAAGGGACGGGTAAGGAGGACACAAGCTATGGGGTATCATATGACTTAGGACTTTCAATAAAATATCATACCGCATAATCATATCATCCATGCATAATACATAACCGTAACATCTCAAAGAAATACACATAGCATAATTCATATAGGAGGCTTCAAGATGTCCAACAATACCTCTAGTCTAGAATATGTTGGGGCCAAGATACTTCTCAGACTCACCCTAAAAGTAAAGAAATAAACAACATAATCATAATAGGTAGATAGAAGTAGACTTGTCCTTGGTTGATAGGACTCACCACAATAACCTCTGAGTCAATCAACTAGCTGTCAAAAGGTGGAAGGTGATAGTTTTTGGTCCCTACATGGTTAGATCATATAGGCAAAAGAGTATGTGTTTGTACATTTGAATGTACTAAGTATGTGGGCATACAATATCAATGATGCATGCATGCAAAAGTACTTTATCCATAGCGGGGATGTGACCTCAATCGACACAAGATAAGACCAAGTAAGCTACAACTTAGAATCATCGATGTTCACCCAACACTGAAGAAAAGGGTAGACTACTTGCCAGGTAGTCCTAATTCCTCAAAGAGGGGAATAAACCATCCCTATAAAGAGGAATAACCATCCCTAAAATGGGGAATAAATATCCCTAAAAGAGGGGAATAAGACCTTTGTTGGCACATAGTTATGAGAAAGGAGACTTTACATAAGAACCCCTTAGGTCAAGCTCCCACCCCCAATCTCATTTGGTGCTAACTCATCATTCCACGGAATACATATACATGTACGCTCTTTCAAAAGGAGGACAATTCTTTCAAATCATAACAATGCATACTTAGGCTTAAAAGCCAACATACTTCATAATCATGCTTTCTTAGGCGAAAAAGTCAAACAATAGTTCATATCATACTTTCATGAAAACATGCATAAGAGTAGCTTCTTAATCATAACATAATGGTGTAAACACCCATAATTGCTCAAATATCCATAATCATAGACATGATATGATCACATTCTAGTCATAAGCAATACTTACTTTCAAAACATAGTCATAATCATAGTTGGGACTTGGCCCACATCAGGAGTTCCATGAAAATCATAATTCATGTATGCATATGTCAGGAGAGGCGAGGGAAATGCATGGGTAATAGAGATTCAAACTTAAATTAATAATATAATATGAAATTCATGTAAATCCATAATTAAATCACAATTTAGATTATTCATGCTTAAATCAAACTTTAAAGGGACAAC
Organism: Solanum aculeatissimum; assembly: GCA_038996855.1. Taxonomy (NCBI): domain Eukaryota; kingdom Viridiplantae; phylum Streptophyta; class Magnoliopsida; order Solanales; family Solanaceae; genus Solanum; species Solanum aculeatissimum. The sequence continues at coordinate 1,550 of JBCEWC010005961.1, read as the reverse complement.
CCATATTCAAATCTTCATAATATTCATGCAATTTAACATATTAGGGCTGAATTTGCTTTAAAAACAACAATTAAACATCACTCATCACTTCATTTTATCAAATAAACAATAATTTAAAAGACTTATGTTTAAAGTAAGCTCAATTTCATTAAATCAAGAGTAAAAGAGTTTTTAGGGTCTTCATGGTTTAGAGGAGACCATGAATCAATCTGACATACCTTTGATGACCAAGAAAAATAGAGAAGAAATTGATTGAAGAAGAAGGCCTCTTTGAATTCCCATGTTGAATCTTTAAGCCTCACTTGAGAGAAGCTTTTAGGAGAGAGTATTTGAATATTCTAAGTGTAATGAAATGAATTGAATTGAATGATAATGGAGAAGTGTAGGTTAATTCAGGTGTTTACAAGGGCTTAGGAAGGTTAAAATGACCTTAGCAAATCACCAAAATTACAAATAAACCATTAATGAAATAGGCATGAAAAGTTGTCAGAGGTCGTCTAAATGACCCACTTCACGAGCCGTATAGAGGAGCATGGTTCTGTACCCACCTATGGAGCAATACTTAGAAAACTCTTCACTGGCGAAGTTTCGAGATGGTAATCCCATACTTAGAAATATTTTACTCCAACGTCCATATGGAAGGTCATATGGCCCGTAAGGTATTGCATGGACCGTGTACTAGTCCGTGGTACTTCACTTGGTCAAACTCCAACCAAGTGATGGCATCACAAAAAGCCACGCAATCTATCAAAGTTCAAATGGCCCATGAGGGCTTCCATCTCGATGACGCGAGTTCTAGAATGTTAACCTTATACTTAGAACCATTCCTTAGGTTGAGACCTTTATGAAATACTTCACCAAAAACTATGTTGAGGATCCCAAGACCCCCACACGGACCGTACAAGGCTTCATGACCCGTATAGGGTCTCCTTGAAGCTTACCTTAGCCAAAACCCAACAAACATTCCTGCACAGACAACCTTTATGAAAATGGGCATAACATTCTCATCCAAACTCCTAATCAAGCGAAAGAAAGTGTGTTACAAAGCTAACTCAAAGTGCTTCAATTCGATAGGCCATATCCCACCCAGTTCTTACTGTGCTAAGAGACATGACTAGTTAAAGTTGACCCATCCAACGATTCTTATAATAAATTTAACCAATGCAATTTTCTTGAACATGGCTACATAAGGGAGACTCATGGTGAACATTAGCCACCCAAAATGAGTTCAAAATCATTACACACCATATCGATAAGGTTTTCCAAAGTCTGGGTCCTTACATTATCTCCTCCTTGGGAATATTTGTCCTCGAATGGGCTAGAAAAGGACTTGAAAGACTTGAATTAATTAAGAAACATACAGCATGAAGACATATTACCAAACTCATTATTTGGAAGTCATAAAATCATCAAAACTTATGTCAAAATACTTGTAAATCATTTTTGTGCACATGTATGTTTATCATTGTCACAACCCGGATAGGGGGCCTAGATGTGACATGGCGAAGGAGAACCCGAAAGTCTTCGATCAAGCCATCATAGCATCATTA
>JBCEWC010005960.1:0-23948 GCA_038996855.1 Solanum aculeatissimum | reverse complement strand
TTGAGAGGCTTGTTTGGGGTTCCTTCAGGTTCCTCATTCGCCATGTCACATCTAGGCCCTAGGCTTGGGTCGTGACACTTGGTGTCCTACGTAGAGCAATTGGATTCTCTTTAACCTTGATCAGGATGGTATCTAGCGTGCGCTGCACAGTTAGAAGTATGTCCACGTGATGCACAATCTGAACCCACTGTCATACATAATCGGTACATCAAACACGAGAAGAGAATCATTGTGAACCTCCTCAGAGCCGCCTCATGTATTTGCTCGATGATCAAAGAGGCCCAGTCGATAGCATAGCCAGATATTGGCCACCAAAATGGCCCTCTCCAGCTTCAAAGTATTGTCTGCAAATGTAGGCCGGATCCTCGAGCATACCCATACCCACCAAAATTTGGTAAGGAAGCTAAGCGAAGCCTTGACGATAGGCTCCGAAGATATGGCTACCAAACAATGGTCAGGTCCTACAGCAGCAATGTGGCCACCTCATCAAACAAGCCCGGTGCTCTGAGTCCTTCATAACTCCCAAGTCATGTGCCTGCCCCACTCTGTGGTCGAACTCAGTTGTAGAACTGGAGGCTGCAAACTTGAGTCCAAATAGCATACACCAGATGGTTTCCTCTGATATGTCAACCACCCGGCCCTGCACTCTAACCTCCTCAAGACTGGGTTGGATGAGAGGTTTCTTCCCTTTAGGAAGAGTGTTATGTATCGTGGTAGCGTAAGAGGCATAAAACTCCCTCACCAATACTGATGAGTACCTCCCAGACAGTTGTGCCACCCACTGAAGTTTGTGTTGTACAATCGTGTCCTCCGGCCCTAGGAAACTATCGATCCCTTTGGTGATGACCCAGGAATCAGAACGAACGGGACAGCCACGCTCATTTCTCTGCATGTCCTCCATAAAGATGGTCTACATGCCCTCGACACACCACCTGTTGCGTTTGGTAATGACTCAAGTGCATGAGGGTTGGAGGATGGTGAAGAGCGTGAACCCTTCTCAGAACCAAATCCAGACCCCATCTTAGAGAAGCTCATCTGAATGCTATTATTAGCCTAATCACCTTCCTCATCAGACTGAAGAGGGCGGACCACAATAGCATGTGACATAGCATGCCTAGAAGATGCCCAAGTCTAGCGTGGCTCTACATCGGAGTCTGGCTACCATAGTACCTGCAAGACACACAATAATGAAATGGGTTAGTTCCATAAATTGAAATCAAGAACACAAGAAAACTTTTAGAATTAAACTAGAAAGAATTTGGGTTTACGAGACCCTCTTTACGAGTCGTAGAATGTTATATGGCTCGTAAGGGGTTTTGTAAGACAATGTATGGTTACTGTTTGGCACACTGGACTTGCATCCATGAGACCCATTCATGACTCATAGAATGCCCTACGAGTTATAGATGGAGTCGTGGATGTAAATCCTAACTCAAGTTTGACACTGACAACCAATACGAGACCCATTTACGACTCATGGATTAGTCTGCTAGTCGTGAAGGGTCTCATATGATGAGACCTCAAGAAATAAATAACACTGGAACCTTTTACGAGAGGCAACCCCAGCCCGAGTCAAAACTCGCTAAACTATCACAATTCAATAGGGTAAGTTTTAGACATTGTAGACTTACCAATTCAAACCGCGATTGAGAGAAGAGTGACGGGGAAGTGAATTAGGGTTTGAAACCCTAGGGATTATGGGTCGCTGGAATTTGGCTAGAAGAATAATGTGGGATGACGGAGATGAGGTCAAAAAGTGATGGAGATGGGATCTTAGGGTTTTTCGGTCATCGTTCTTTGTGAATAAAAGGGTCAAAATAATTTTGACCCTTATTTAAACTGTATCGGGTTGGGTCAAGTTGAAGGGGTATTGGCCTTACGAAAGCTCAATTACGAGCCATGGATTGCGCTACGGCCTGTGAATCGAGGTTTTATGAAAGCCTGAGACCCTTGCATCCCCATTTTTTATCTATAAGTCGTATTTTGCAATATGAATCGTGACACGTCTCGTAGATGAATTTAGGTCCACGAACCCAATCCATGACTCATAGTTCTACATACGAATTGTGGACGTGGTTCATGGACTGGAGTGTAGCCTATCTTTGCTCACTGGAGACCTTCACGAGATGGTCCACGGGTCATGAAATGCAGCACGGCCCGTAAAGCATGTCGTGAACTCCAGTTTCTGCTCCTTTTCAGCCAAAAATTGGTCGACTTGGTCTGGTACCTGCAAAACTTGCAAAAATACATTGTTACCTTATAGAATTTTGGTCTACTGTCCAAAATTTACAGTCTAAAATTACAAAAACTAGCCTAATCTAAAGTCTAAAGCTAAAAACTAAAAATAAGATACAACTATTACACAAAATATCTTGGGTTCCCTCCCAAGCAGCGCTTGATTTAACATCGCGGCATGATATGGGCTATTCGATTACTCAGCCTTCATTAATAGCCTAGACCTCCAACTTAAGCTCGCTAGGCCTCTTCATTGATCTATAGACGTTTGTGATTGACTACATGATTGACTACATGAGAGGTTTGTGATTTGTTTGATTTATAAAGTTCATGATAGGATTTATGTTTTGACTAGTTTTCCTAGTTTTCTCTTCATTCGAGGACGAATAATCCCAAGGGGGAGATAATGTAAATCCTCAAATTTATTCCATTTAATTGTTGCTTATGCACAAAGAAAAACCAAAGAAAATGTTGTAGAACTGCAACTGGAGGGATTTACGAGGGCCACTTATGGCCCGTAAATAATTCCATGACCCATAGGATAGGTCCCGTAGGTTGATTTCAAAAAGATCAACTTTTCTAAGATGAGAATTACGATGCCACAAACGGCCCATAAGTGGGTTTCGTAGATTAAACTTTTGAACGCTGGATTTTGTGTTACGAGGGGCACTTGCGACCCATAAAATATTTTACGACCCATAGAGGTATTTTGTAGAAATCCTCCAGTAACCAGATTACTTTGAAACCTAATACGAGATAAACTTAAGGCCCGTAAGTGGGATCTCGTAAGTCAGGTCGATAGTTTTAACAAGGGTAATTTTGTCCATTCATACCTTTTTTAATCCAATCCTTGGACGTTTGTGACTTAATTTAAGTCCTATAATAAAACCCTAGCATATTTTTCACCATTCTTCACTCTTAGGGATTTCTTTTGTGCAACAGAGAGGAGAGAAAAGTGAGGGTTTCTAGTTCAAAAAAGAGGATCGACTGAGGTTTGATTGTTTCTCCTATTTCTAGGTATGTAAAGATTCCTAAAGTGTTGAACATGTTCGTTCACATGCCTTTTCACCTACTTGAGTAGAAATTGAGAATAAGAGTTGAGTTTTGAATATCCTATTATCTTAGTACCAAATTTTCTGAAACTATTATGAATTCTTATGATGATGTATGAGATAATTGTTGCATTGTACAACTACTGATATGAAATTGAAATATAAATTTTATACTTGGTATCATAAACCCTAAGTTGCATGGTTTCTATGAAACTTCATGCATTGATTAGGTTGATGTTTGAGTTTGATTACCTGAGCTGAGTAACTTGATCATAATCGAGCATGATAAGCATATTGCATTTTAATCACATATAAATTTATGCAATTTGCATGCATTCCATGATGAGTCTTATTAAGTGAGTCTGAATGACCATTTGAGTCAGAGTTGAGTTTGATTGATTTCCTTGATTGACTGAGTTGATGAGAAACTAAAATAAGTTAAGTAGAGATAACCCAATGAGGTTGAGACTTGAGTTGACTGATATGAGTATTATCGAGATTCGAGTTGATAGATGAGTTAAGCATCTTTTAGTCTTTGAAGGAGTATCGAGCACCAAGATGGGAGTGAGTAAATAACTACTCTAACCCACATAACTACATTGCAAGTGTAGGATAGTCATATAGCACGTTCTGGCGACTCTTGTCCCAAAAGATGGACATTTATTATGGATCTATAAGAGAGTTGATAGTCCTTTACCTTGGAAAGTTTAGGACAGGCATGGCAACGATGTCGTTTTCTTGTGCATCACCAAACTAAAGGTGGTGAGATTGGATGTTAGTTAAGAGAAACTCCTAAGCAAACACGGATTGAACATAACAATTTTAAACTGACTTAAACACTACTGACTCTATTTTAAAAGAAAACATAAGCTATTTTAAACTTGTTTATCTATTGAGTTGAGTTATGAATTGTCTGAGTTGAGCTTTACTTTCTTGAGTCATTTTACATACTAGTATATTCCATATACTGACGTCCATTTGTACCTACATCGTTTTATGATACAGATGATGGAGGACTCCAGCCCACGCATCGTTGAGGTCTAGTGTAGTACATTCTCATAGTTAGTGAGCCCTCCTTGCTTCTCGGTGGAGCCCCTTTTTTTATTTTGATTATGTTACTTTCTTAACTGGGGTATCCATGGCTTGTCATGGTACTATCTAGATTACTGATTAGAGGCTTCACAGACACTGAATAGAGGATTTGTTGAGTATGTTTATTTCCAACTTATTCATTGGAACTATATTTTAGCAGAGTTATATTTATCCATATGATGACTATTATATGAGTATTTCTTCCGTTGTTGAGTTGATGTGATGTTGAGGCCAGGTGATTCTCTTGGAGAATCAGGAATGGTTATTTAAGTGTCAGTCATGCCAAGGGTACCCTCCCGGTGCATGACACTTCTCCACTTCCATCGAAAACTGATAATCTAGTCCTGGCTATTTTTCAAAAGAATATGTGACACTCAACACTAATACAAGAATCCACGCATGACTAAATTGAAATAAGTAAAAGAGAATTTTTTTTAATAGCCTCTCAAGGAAAAGTAACGAACGTCTCTGCACCGATCCTCAAAACTCTACTAAACTGGGCTAATACATATGTGAGACCTATGAACCTAAGGATCTAGTACCAAATTTTCATGACCAGAAATTGAGTGTGATAGAACTTGCCTTTAGCCCACCAAGGGAAGTCAACCTAAATAGGAAATAATAAAGAAATACAAAAGCTAAAGTGTACAATCTAAAAAGGAAAGAACAAGCAAAAGAAATAGAAATCATAGTCTAAAACCATCCTAAGATTGGTGTCACATATGCAAGTCACTATTTTAACAAAATTCAAAAGAAAAATAATACAAGTCTTAATGTCTTACTTCTCAAATATAACAAAACATAAAAACAGAAACAAGAGAGTCTGTCGGATGACAACATCTACCTTTCTAAGTCTCCTAAGAAGCCTCAGATGATCAAGAAACGCTTTTACTGAATGTTCAGGCTCAGAACCTACACAACTGTAGAAGCAAGGGTGAGTACTCAACAACATGGTACCCAACAAATATATTCTAGACCTAAGTAAATGAAGAATGCAAGTACTTTTTCCATCCAAATCACATACCTCCAAAACTACAAACCTGCATGCAAGAAAATCTAACACACAATATATACAATTACATATATATATGTATTTATACAACTCAACCAGTATCATTATTTAAAGGAGTCATAGTCAACAAGAAGCATCTATTCAAAATATATATACATAAACTAGTAACTCAATAATCCACTTACAATGTATAATGAGAGTCAAAGTCAACAAGGAGCATCTCTCCAAAATTATATACATAAACCAGTAACTCGATAATCCACTTACTGTCATAATGAGTGAGGTGCAATATGATTCAATACAACATCAGATAATCATGATGCATGTCTATTCTACAATACACATCCACTAATCAACTCAGGTCAAAACCTATGGAGTAACATGAGAACTGTGTATCCACTAAAAGAGACCATCACAAGGCAGAAGTAACCTCAATTGAATCATCAACTGGTAAAAACCTCAATCCAAAATATCAATGTCTCAATTATACCCATCTGAAGTGAATTTGGCAATAACCACGACCAGTAGAAACCTTGGTCCCAAATAGCAATATCTCTGTCATATCTCAATTCGCAAATCCAATGGAAATAAGCATATACATAGAGGATAGATGAATGAGATATGAAATATATAGAGTATCACACGATCCAATGCCAATAAGCATATATTGTCACGCCTCGAGAAGGTACCTTAGGTGTGGCCGACACTTAAGAACCATTATTGATATTCAAGAGAACCACTTGGCTCAATTTACTTATTCAATCAGCGAAAGACTTAATAAAACATAAGAAAGTACTCAAGTGGGCATGCAAATCATCATAAAAATAGAAATTTCAAAATATCTCTCGTTTAAATAACTCAATGATTCAATTTAATAAATAATGATAGTTTTCTAAAATTGTCTCTGAAAGTAAGACAGACTCCACTTTACTCTATTTGACTCGATCAATGAAGCCTCTACAAACTCATAAGAAGGCGTCAAGACATGTTCAAGGCTACCTCAAGACAATAAAAAAAGAATAAACTAAAATAAAAGGGTTCCTCCGAAAGTAAGGAGGTCTCACCACTATCTAGGATTGAATATATTTTCAGTGAAGCATCTGCTGAGGATATCTAAGACCTATATCTACATCATGAAATGATGCAGCGTCGAGTGGTGTCAGTACGTGAAATGTATGGTATGTAATATAGTTGAATAAAATAAACTCAAGAGAGAACTCAATAGACAGAGCAAAACATAACTCAATCTAATATGATATGCAAGTTTTAAAAATTAAATTAATATAAACAATACTTTTCAAATCAACTCAATCATACGCAATTCCATCAAATCAAATTTAATTTTCATCATTACAGAGTTTTTTAACTGACAACCATCACCATATGAGTGAGTGATGATACAACGCTTTGCACTGTTGTTGCCACAGCCGTCAAATACCTTGCTCGAGTAAGGGACGATTCAAATTATTGGATTCACAAATTAAGTCCTCTTTTGGGACAAGAGAGGCTAGTCCTCCATCCTACGTTGGCTATGTAGTTTATGGAACTTGAGTTCATTCAACTCTTACCCAAATCGGTGCTAATACTTCTCCCAAAACATGTGCCCATATTTAACAATAATTCAAATCATCTCATCAAGTTAGGGTTAGCCTTCAAAATTCATCATCAAGATAAGTTATTCTCCATAAATTTCAAGCTTCCCAACCCAAATTTCTTCATCTATTCATAAATCTAAAGTCATAACCTAGGGTTTCAAGAAAACGAATTCAAGAATTCCAAGAAAGGATTTCTTGATTCTTTTTTTTCAAGAATTAGAGTTCTTCATCAAGAACTCTAAAGATTCCAAGTCAAGAATTCAAGAATCAAAGAGAAGCTCTTCAACTAATATTTTATTCAAGTTCTTCCACTCTAAAGGAACTACAAAGAAAATTTATTTTCTCAAGAACAACCATCAAGGTCCCAAGATCAAAGATTTTCTCTAAGAAAGCTAGTATTCATCAAATTTTGATTGTAATATCAACTTTTCAGGTATGTAAGGCTATCATAGTGTTGGATTGAGTTTATCCACACAGTCCACGTCTAAGTTTCTATTTTGAATGAGTATTGAATTGAGCTATGTAACAACTCATCTTAAGATGAGAAGTCTCACATCGTCAAAACACAGGAGAGATGTTGGGTATATATGTAAATAGGCCTTACCTACTAGTGACATATTTTAAAGTCGTGGGGGGCTAGGCCCAAAGCAGACAATATCATTAGCGGGCTAGGCTATTACAAATGGTATCAGAGTCACTTTTGTGTCAACCTTGTCATGTAAAGCTAGAGTTTAACTAAGTTTAGGGGAACCCCGGTAAGGCGGGGTGAACCTCAGTGCTGAGTCTAGGTGAATCTCATACGGGGCAAACCTCAACAAAGACGTTGAGTCCATAGAGGGAGTGTATGTAACAACCCATCTTAAGATGAGAAGTCTCACATCGACAAAACACAGGATAGATGCTAGATATATAAGTAAACATGCCTTGCCTACTAGTGACACGTTTTAAAGCCGTGAGGGTCAGGCCCAAAGTGGACAATATCACTAGCGGGCTGGGCTATTACATATACATAGAGGATGAATAAATTAGATATGAAATATATAGAATCACACGAATATAGCTCAACCGATACATCAGTACATACTATAATCAACCCACAACACGTATACCATTCTCCATATATGAAATTTCATATTAGCCCATCAAGTAATACATCACTGACAATAATTCTTCTCATTCCACAATTCATATCAATTAATTACACATTTCACCTCAATCAAACAATTAGAAAATACAAGGTTCAACACACTTAACCATAAGTTAGAAATACACTTGGCTTAGCCAACAAAGTCATGATCAATTCAAAAACGAAGTTTTTCCCTTCCAACTATACTCCATAGCACCACAATATATTTGAAAATAAACTTATAATCACAATTCAAAGCTAATGATATCAAAATCATGCAATTGGGAAAGGAAAGGTAAAACGGTTCAAAATTTTAATACCAGAAAATGAGATAAAAATTTGAATTTGTTTTACATAAAAATGTTTCTTAAGGTTTAAGAAATCTAATGGCAAAAACCATTTCGAAAAAGGAGTCAAAATAATCTCACAATCATCATTTTCCTTTTGAAAATTCATGTTCATGAAATTCCCAAAATTCTCAATTGCAATCCCTAGTTTTGATGTTAAAATTGTAAATTTATCAATGGAAATTGCATAAAACATTTGAAAATGACTTACTCAATAGTTTTTCCATGCAAAATCAATTCAAAATTACCTAAATCAAGCTCAAGAAAGTTGAAAATGGTAAAAAAAAAAAAAGAATAAACCCAATATTTTTTAATCGGATACTATCTAGGGAAAAATACTCTTCGTGATCTTGACAAGTGTCCTTGTGATCGGAACCACCGCACATTATACTCATCGCGATCATGAAGAACAACTGATTATATTTCTCTATTACAAACCTTAAGATCGCGAATGTCAAGAGATACTATAGCACTAGATATCAACAATTCCAAAAAACCTCAAAACATAGAATAGGCCTTCGAAATTCATTCAGAATGTGATACAAAAAAATCATATATGTAACCCTAGTACGTTCAACATTTGGGACACAATGGGATTATCAAAACTGAAATTGGAGGTCTTCTTAACTCGAAATTTGATAAGCCACAATTAGACTAACTTATAGCACTTGAAATACTAAAATGTTACCAAAACATTCAAAAATTATGATGAAGTTATTCTAGTACTAAAATCACTTATCGGAACCAATAAACCATCAAAAATTCAATTAAAGTACCGAAACTCAAAATATTTACCAAGGTCAAATTTAAGTCAAACTTTAACTCAATTTCCAACTTTGAACCTAAACTCTATGTAACAACTCCAAATCTAATTTCGATAATTCTCTTAGACTAATTTTCACATTCTGGAACTAATGGAATTGATGAAATTTTATTTTGATACTCGAATCTCCAAATGACTTAAAAATTCAAAATTAAGCATATTAATATCACGACCCAAAATTTGGGTATGACGGAACTCACCTAACCCACCAAAGTGAGTCAGCGCAAAGCCCAACAACGTAACAAATATAATAAAGGAAGAAAATAAATGGTCTAATAAGATAGATAAGCGGAAGGAAAAAAACTACAACCATCCCAAGGATTAGTGTCACATGTACAAGCCTCTATTTATAGAAAACTCAAAAGAAATACAAGTCTCAAATGTCTAGTTCTCAAATAGAACATAACAATAAAAGGACTCCTCGAAGGTTTGTCGGGGACATAAGCAGCAACCTCAAGGAATATTTAGAAGCTCGATCCTAGGAAGGGAGAAACCGAGGAAGATGGACTGGGCTCGCAACCTAAAAAAATATAGCAAGGGGTGAACACCAAACAACAAGGTACTCAGCAAAATAGAACTAACCTAAAGTAAAGCAATGAAGAACACAAGTAACTCCTTAAATCTCAACCACAATCCACTGAACTACAAACCTGCACATAGAAAAGTACCAGCACAATATATTGTAGAGATCGTGGTAATATAGATACATTTATCATTTGGTATAATATCTCAGTATACAAGAGTATAAATAGGTCCAACACTCACATCAATATCCGGGATATAATAAGTACACAATCTCATAACCCATATACAACTATGTCAAACAGATATGATATGAGGTGAAGTGGAGTATAGTGGATACCATAAAATAGACATAATGCAATGTAATATCAAATAATCGTGATGTATGTCTTCCCTAGAATACACATCTTCTGATCAAATATGATTGTCTACCTCAGTCAAAACCCATTGAGGCTACATATGGATCATGTATTTGTAAACATTGCTGGCAGAGACCTTGGCCAATGCTCACCTGCCCAAAAGAGACCTCGAACTGCCGACTAGTTTGCTTGGCTCAATCGGTAGAGACCTCGATCACCAATCCACATGATACCTTACTCACATCTCGATCGTAGCCATAACAAGTATTAATGCATAAATAATAATGATAGATGAAGGATGCACGATCACAATCATAAATAGTATCAACATCACAACGGTCTTAATATCTCAATACCATCAATATCTCAATATCATTGGTATCTCAATAATATTCGTATCACAATCTCATAAATGTATCAATATCATAGTCTCATACATATAGGAGCATAAAAGGCTCAATCATACTTAACAAAAGGTTAGAAGTTCACTTGTCTCAAGTGAAGTCCCAAATCAAATCAAAATTGCCTCTTTCTCCCTCTTTCGGTACTTCAAATCACCACAATCTAGTTAAATATGGCATCACAATCACATAATGAATCTAATGATATTAAAATCAATTAATTCGGAGGAAGAGGGTAAAATGGTAAAAAAAATCCATGCCAAAAAATATTGTTGGAATCTAAAAATTTATGGATGAAAATGTTCTACACATTACAAGGAATCCAACGGCGAAGACGATTTCAAAAACGAAGCTAAGATGAGTGAGAAATCAGTTATTAAAGTTTAGAAAAACCATATCCGAAAATTCTCAATTTACACCATTAAAATCCCAAAATTAGAAGTTTAAAAAATAAATTAATCAATGTAAATCAATGAAATATGTTAAAAAACAGTTACCCAATCAATTAGTCTTCAAAACTTTGAAAATTCCTCTTAGAATAAGCTTGAAAATGTCAAAAATAGTGCAAAAGGTTTAATTCATGTTTTTAAAAAACGTCAATGTTCAGGTACACATAACACTTCATGAACACGGAGGCAGATCTGCGAATACAAAGGCTTGGCAGGTCCCTTCACTCCGCGAATGTGAAGAAGCTTTCGTGAACGTAGAGGCTTAAGGAGGTCGACTCACTTGCACTCCGCGATTGCGGTCCCTTTCCTGCGAACACAGAGGTCTACATGAATTGACCTCCGCGAATACAGATCTAAGGGCCCAAACGTGGAAAGTAAGTGCCACTTGCACCAAAAATAGCTGCACTAGCAACACACAGCTCAAACAAAACCAAAATTGGACCCTCAAGAATTCGTTCAAAACCCCATGAACACAAACCAAACATGGAACCCTACTAGAAATAATGATCCAGACTCAATAGAACCGTCAGAATTTGAATTTAAAACCCCCATGGTCCCGAACCCGAGAAAGATCATTAAAACTAGTTTCGAACTCAAACTCAAAATATTCACAAAAGCTCTAAAAAATTGAAACGAAGCCAATTCTAGCATTAGTTTCATCACTCTGAACCACTGGAACTGACGAAATTTCAATACAAGCTCCCGAACTCCAAATTCTCACCAAATTCAAACCTACGATCCAAAATGAACTGAAAATACAACTTTGGGCCTAAAATCTCCATTTTAACTTCAGATTCGACATTTTGAAAATGATGAAATCACTGAAATCAAATTTTGACACTTGAAACTCAAAATGACCTCAAAACTCAATATTTTCAACTTTAAGCCTATGAAAACTCTTTCTTTTGCAAAACTCCAACTTTTTACAAGGTTTTCAAAATTTGACTTTTAGACTTATCCAAAAATAATTAAAGGCAACTTTCGAGAAGGGCAAAATGGTAATTTGGATAAATTTGCCAAAAATGACCTTCAAGGTCATTACATCATTCACCACTAAAAATCATGTTTGTCCTCTAACATAAAGCAAAGGGAGGAGCATCACTAGTAGTAGCCAAGAATCTGAGATACCTTTCACAAAGTCATTAATTGTTCCCAAGTAACCTTATTTACGAGAGTTATAACCTCAGAATGTGCCATCAAGAATAAGGCTTATGAGCCAACATGAAATTTTGCCCTCCAAGAACAACTACCAATTCGGATACTAGCCAATGAACCAAACTTGAACCAACACCCTCATACCATAATACACATGTCAAGGTGATCTTCCACTCATGTATCCATAAGGAAACTAAGGTCCCTCTTTGGTGAAAGCCAATGGTGAACCTGAACAAGTCATAGCCAATTGCAATATACAAACCCTCATAATTTCTCATCCAAATTCCATTATTCTACATATTTTTCCCCAAAATTAAGCTACACTACTCCAATACTTCAATAATACCCATTAGTAAGAGAGAACCCAATCAAATCTAGCCATAAAGAAAGGCAACAACCAGGAAACACAACCAGTGAATGATACTTTCGAGCTCGTAAAACCTCAATCAACACAGCCCAAATGTTGGAACAACAGCTAATTCAGATCCTCCGCAACAACATAAGATTACCAAAAGTACTTGATGGACCCCAAGTGAATACCTCTGAATAGTTTCACTATTGTAAAGCTCTACGAGTCAGAATCCTCCTTGTCTTGTTCGAAATAACCCTCTTTCCAGAACGTACAAGAAATTCACCTTTTGTTATCTGATTTGTATCGACCCTTCACTCAAGCCTCACACTTCATTATTCACAACTTTAAGTTATGACTCCCCCTTTCCCCTATGCAAAGCATTCCCATCTGACTCAAGCTAACTCCAAGCGTCTCCTATACCGAAAACTAGTTCAACTCATACCACCAGTCCCAAGTATAATGGTACCCTTTTTCTATGAGCCACAATCATTCCATTAGGAATCAACCTCATGCCAACTCAAGAAGTTCTTGATCACCCCATGAATTATGTATACCACGAGCATATAACCTTCATTTACCACTAAGTATTTACATAACTCATCATCATAGTCTATGCGAACTTCCATTAATGAAGCAGTATCCATCAGATCCAAACCCATTAGTATCCCATACCATTTACAAACCTAACCATGGCTCTAAGCATAATGTCAATTCTTCTTTATTTACTTATCATACATTTGTCACCAATGTTGCAAAGACGATTGAACGATTAAAACTTACTCATGACTCCATCCCAAATGGTTAGACTTCTTGATACCCGAGACTCACGTACTCGCTCTTATCCCATTTTCCCTCATTGACTACTCTTCACTAGGCTACTCAAATGGGACCCCATAAAGCTCTTTCACCGTCAAAGATAATAGACTCAATCATCAAAACCATGATCAAACCCTCTTCAAAATGCTCAAAACTATTATAATCCATCATTTCCTCACTTGACTAACATCATAATTGTAACCTTACCAAGAAATCCTAGATCTCGATTCATACTTTGCAACTTATTCCCTTCCCAATCATGATTAATGCATATCTCATAGATCGTTAGAGATTACATACCTAGTTTACCATCAATCTCTTTCTCATTTATCTTATTGTGCCCATCGTTAGCAACCCAAGTCATACCAACCAAATTTACCGACTCAACTAATTATCGACATGCACTTTTCTACTAGCATTTCTAATTACATCCTTACAAATGAACTTGTCGAAACATCATCGGTCCATATACCTGCTCTCTCAATATCAACACGCTCCTCTTGGCTTACAATGAAGTCTCTAGTCCCCATATAGACCTCTGGAACAAACTCCATACTTAAACATGTTAATACTCATTTCAAGATTCATCACTATAACTTTCCTTATGGTTGATCCCAAACCAATCATCCAGAGTAACAATTAGTCATTTCTCCCTAAATATGGTGGTAATACCAACTCCACTACCTGAGTAAGCGCAACAATTGATAACCCCTTAGTAACTACTATTCGTGCTCCAAAATCAATGTCTCGTCCCTAATATATTACCAGTACCACCTCAGAAGACTCACCAGCCATCGAAACAGACTTCATAGAAGGTGACTCAGCAACAGTGTCACGAATAAAAGCCAAATAAGCCAAGCACCATCGATCAATCAACTTTTGGTCCCGAATATAAGATATAAGTTTACTAGTATAGGAACTCTTTGAACTAGTCCACTCAACCCTTGGTCGATCTGGCAGGGCTAAGGCCACTGTCTTGGCCTAACAATCAAGGACATCACCATACGAAGATAGCTCGTCCATTCCCCGAACAACATCAAAACTACCCCATATACTATAATCAATATTACACCTAGTAAAATTACTAAAATACCCTTCGATGAGAAAATGCATGATCCCAAATTCTTTTGGCAAATCCGAGGTCAGAAATGTAATCATCACGAAACATTATGCGAAAAAATGATCTTGGTTAATTTTTAGATTAATCGGATCAAAAGATCATTTTTCAAAGCAAAAACACATTTTCAGAAAAGTGTGTGACACGTCTGTATCACGGATTTGCACTTAACTTGGGTTCTAATATTTTCTATGAGATTGTAAAATTGATCAAAAAAAATTTGGAAGAAATGTAAAGGTGTGCGACAGGTTTGCATCGCGGACCTGGTCCACCCAGCTGTACCACTGAAGTTTAAAATTTTAAATCCTTTAAGGGGTATTTTGTACTTTTCCCCACCCCTTGTAAACTCAAAATATCACCAATATAGGTCAGTTTTGACTTAAAAAGAATTCTAAAACCCATTCTTGAACCCCTATTACGCTAAAAACAAAGTTAGGGCCAAGGAAAAAAAAAAGAAGTGAGGGTTTTGAGTTCAAAATGTGAGGATCGATCGAGGATTAATTTTTCTTGCAAATTCCAGGTATGTAAGGCTACTTAAAGCGTTGGATTGAGTTTATCCACGCGCCCCTTCGTCTACTTGAGTCAAGTTTGCGAGTAATAACTGAGTAATACAAAATCCTGTGATTTTAAGTTATAAGTTTTTTGCACTTGTTTTGAGTCCTCATGAATGTACTTGAATAAGTTGATGCGTTGCATTGTTGTTACTGTGAAATTGGAATACTAATTATATGTTTGTTAGCCTAACCCTACATTGCATTATCTTTCGGTATGTTAGTTGCATTTAGATTATGAGTCTAATTTTCTAAGTTGAGTAAGTTGAGCATGAGGAGTACATGTTCTACTTTGCATATGCATGTGATGAGAATCTAATATGTCTTATGTGTTGAGCATGATTTATAAGATATTAACTTACCATATGAGTGAGAGTTGTATGGTATGATTTGGAGTCTTGAGTTGCATTGCATGAATGATAATCTTGCGTTACTGAGTTCTTGAGGAATTGAGTTGAGTTGTTTGAGGTGAGTCAAAGAGATAAGATTGAGTTGATTTTCATAAGCATATTTTAATCTTAGAAGGAGTATTGAGCACCGAGTTAGGTGAGAGGAAATACCCCAGAACTACGTCGTCAGCATAGGATAGTCGTGCAGTTAACTCTGGTCGCTCATGTCCCAATAGATGGTCATTCTCTTTGGATTCGAGAGAGAAGGTGAGGGAGAGGTTGACGTCCTTTACCTTGTCAAGTTTAGGACAGACATGGATACGATGTCTATTTCTTTGTACATCACTAATTTTGGTGGGGTGGAGAGTTATGTCGGTTAGAGAAACTTCTAAGAAACACTTGATTGAGCATATCATGATTTTTAAACTAAGTTTCATAAAACATTGAGTCTAATTTAAAGCATGATTTCAAAACCTTAAACTTACATATTCATTGAGTTGAGTCATGAGTTGAATGAGTTGAGTTCTGAGTCAAGTTTACTGAGTTGAGTTGAGCCCTATATATTTATTTTAGTCATTCTTACACACCAGTATATTCCATGTACTGACACTCATTTGGGCTTGCATCATTAATGATGCAAATACAGGTGATAGAGGACTTCAGTAGGCGCACCGTTGAGGTTTAGTGCCCTTGCATCCAGAGTTGGTGAGCCCTCTTTACTATTCAGAGGAGACTTTTCTTTTCATCTTTTATTAGTTATTACTATTTCTTTTGAGTTGGGTAACCATGGTCTATCATGGTACCATCTAGATGTTAGAAATAGAGGCTTTATATATATTGAGTAGAGGATTGTTAACTATTTATTTTTCAAACTTGGTCTTTTGGAGATTATTTTATAAGAGATTTATCGCTTCATTATTTCTTTCATTTGAGTATTCTTCCATTGTTGAGTTAGATGTGATGATGAGGCTAAGTGGTTCTCTTGGGGAATCAAAAATGGGTCTTTATGTGCCACCACGCCAAGGATACCCCCCCCCCCTCCCGGAGGCATGACAATCAAGTCCACTCAATTCTCATAGCCAACCAAAGTAATGAGATAGGATCGATACATCTGATCCACCACTAAGGTCTCCCGCTACTAGGATCAAAATATGAACAGACACCAACTTGGGATCACAAGACAACTCAAACACCAAGAAGAATTAAGCAAACACATAACAATAAGTGAAGCAAGGAGTAAATATCATAGATGCAGGGCGATAGCAAACCAGGACCATACCTGTGATCACAGCGTCAGAAGTCTCAACCTCGGGCCTGCCTGGAAAAATATAGCAATGGTCACCTCGACCTCTACTCATAAAAGCTAGCCTTTTATAACTTGAATGAGTGGAAATATCACCTGCTCCTCTACCACTGGTATGTCCACCTCTGTCAATCTGACCTCTACCACGGTCCTTAGTCTGTGAGGCTAAACCTCTAGCTAGTGGTGTCGGATCTCTGACCGGTGTCGCAGAGTAGAATGGTATGGCCCTAAAAGAGTCTAGTGAGGCAATATCTAATCAAATGATCTGGAGAGTCACACCCAAAACATGACCTTGAATTAGAAAAGAACTAAGAAGATGAAAGAGGGATGTTGTAACCTTCCCGGCCTGTGGGCCTCTGCTAAGAACCTGGTGAACTCTGACCAGAGTTGCAGGAGTCACAGGAAACCTCATCCCCTATCTGAAGTTGGCAAGGCTGCATAAACCCCGTGATGCTGAAATGAACCACTTTCTCTAGCGATACATCTACCCCCTAATAAGGCACTAGAGAACTGCCCAAAGGAATGGGCCCTTTTGGAACCTCCAAACTCCTCTCTATGTGCCAGCTCCGCCTCCTTGGCGGCACTAACCACGAAATAAAAAGATGCCCACCTCGAGATATCTGAGACACTGACTGTCTGATAGAATAAGTCAACCCTCTAAGAAATTGATAAACTCTCCCTTCCTCTATAGGAATGATGGCAGTAGCATACCAAGCCAACTGGTAAAGGGAATCTCGTACTCTGAAACCATCATAAAACCCTGCCTCAAACTCTCAAACCTCAGACGACTCCCTTCTCTAACACTCCAAGGAACGAATGTATCATAGAAAGCACTAGCGAATGTCTCTCAAGTCATCAGAGGAGTATCATCTAGAAAAGATCCTAAATAAGTCTTCCACCAATCCTTGGTCGGCCCACGAAGCTAGAGGGTAACATATCGGACATCGTGGGTCTCAGCTAGTCCAAGGGTCTCAAGTAACTCTCTACAAATAACCAAGAATTCATGTGCATCCTCAGTCATTCCACCATGGAACTGAGGTGGGTCTATCTTTTTTAATCCCTCATATCTACACTGCTCATCATCGGTCAAGATGGTTGTTGGAGGAACCTCAAAAGTAGGTGTTGTTGGTGGTTGCTCCACCTGGACATGGGCCTCATGGGCCTAAAGTTGACTCGAAGGTTAAACCCCAACTCGTGTCTGAGAAGTACCCGGTGTAACAACTGGGCCGCCTACATGCCCCAAAGTCTCTAGCACACCCAAAACTCTCAAAAGTGTATCCTGAAGTAGTGGTGTTGCAGAAAACTTGTGTGGAACCTGCTCTTATCTAGGATCCACAGCTAGCTCGGGAGAGATACCTAGAGCATAGTCTATCATCGGTGTGGCTCCTCGGCCTCGGCCTCTAGGTCGTCCTCTAGCACGGTTCCTACCCTTAGCTAGGGCCTCAACAACATTAGGGGTGACCTCTCTTCACCATGTAGTAGCAGTAGCTCTAATCTGCGCCATTTGTCAAAGGACCCAAGAGTACACAGCACTTAAACAAATACCTACACACGAGTTGATTAGAAAGAAGCAATAGAGGATTTTCTAACAGCCTTCATTGTCTCTCAAGGATAAGTAACGGACGTCTCCACACAGATCCTCAAGACTCTACTAGACTGGACTTGTACATATGTGAGACCTATGAACTTGGAATTCTGATACTAAATTTTCACGACCCAAAATTCGGGTATGATGACACTCACCTAACCCACCAAAACAAGTCAGCCCAAAACCCAACAACTTAACAAATATAATAAAGGCGAAAAATAAATAATCTAATAAGATAGATAAGCTAAATAAAAAACTACAATCATCCCAAGGATTGGTGTCACATGTACAAGCCTCTATATATAGAAAACTCAAAAGAAACACAAGTCTCAAATGTCTAGTTCTCAAATAGAACATAACAATAAAAGGACTCCTTGAAGGTTTATTGGAGACATAAGTAGTTATCTCAAGGAATATGTGGAAGCTAGATCCTGAGAAGAACCAGGCTCGCAACCTACAAAAATGTAGTAAATGGGTGAGCACCAAACAACAGGGTACTCAGCAAAATGGAACCAACTTAAAGTAAAGCAATGAAGAACACAAGTAACTCCTCAAATCTCAACTACAATCCACTGAACTGCAAACCTGCACTTAGAAATGTACCAGCACAATATAATGTAGAGATCACAGTAATATAGATACATTTATCATCTGGTATAATATCTCAGTACATAAGAGTATAAATAAGTCAAACACCCACATCAATATTCAGGATATAATAAGTACACAATCTCATAACCCATATATAACTATGTCAAACAGATATGATATGAGGTGGATTGGATGTCATGAGATGGATATAATGCAATGCAATGTCAAATAATTATGATGTATGTCTGCCCTAGAATACACATTCGTTGATCAGATATGGTTGTATGCCTCAGTCAGAACCCATGGGGGCCACACATGGACCATATATCTATGAACATTGCCGGTAGAGACCTCGGTCAATGCTCACCTGCTAGGAAGAGAACTCGGACCACCGACTAGTTTGTTCGGATCGACCGGTAGAGACCTTGGCCACCAATCAACATGATACCTTACTAACATCTCAGCCATAGTCATCACAAGTATCAATGCACAAATAATAATTATAGATGCAGGATCACAATCATATAATAGTATCAACATCAGAACGATCTTAATACCTTAATACCATCAATATCTCAATATCATCAGTGTCTCAATAACATCCATATCACAATCTCATCAATGTATCAATATCATCAATATCACAGTCTCATCAGTGTTTCAATATCATCAATGTCTCAATATCTCAACTATATCACAATATATGCACCATCTCACTATCAATAACGAATCATTCACAAGGTCACATAGATTACATAATCATTATTTATTTATAGATCAATATATCAACATACGAGTAAGTATTCAATACGAATAGTTATGATCAAGTCTACAATGATATAATTCTACCCCCAAATACTCAATTGCATACATATAGGAGCATACATGGTTCAATCATACTTAACAAAAGACTAGAAATTCACTATCCTCAAGTGAAGTACTAAATCAAGTCAAAATCACCGCTTTCTCTCTCTTTCGATACTCCAAATCACCAATATTTATTCAAATACATCATCACAATCACATAACGAATCCAATGATACTAAAATCAATTAATTCAGAGGAAGAGGGTAAAATGATCAAAAATTCTATGCCGGAATTTGAAAATTTTTACGGATGAAAACATTCTACTCGTTACAAGGAATCCAACGGTGAAGACGATTTAAAAAATAGAGCTAAGATGAGTGAGAAATCAGTGATTAAAGTTTAGGAAAATCATATCTGAAAATCCTCCATTTACATCATTAAAATCTCAAAATTAGAAGTTAAAAACATATATTAATCATGTAAATTAATGAAATAAGTTAGAAAATAGTTACTCAATCAATTTGTCTTCAAAAATTTGAAAATTCCTCTTAGAACGAGCTTGGAAATGTCAAAAATGGTGGAAAGGGTTTAATTCACATTTTTAAAGAAAGTCATTGTTGAGGTACATATAACACTCCGCAAACGCGGAGGTAGATCCACGAATGCGAAGGCTTGGCAGGTGCCGACTCACTTGCACTCCACGATCGGGTCCCTTTCCCGTGAACGCGGAGGTCTACATGAATTGACATCCGCGAATGTGGAGCTAAGGGTGCGAACGCAGAGAGTTAGTGCTACCTGCACCAAAAACAGTTATACCAGCAACACACAACTCAAACAAAACCGAAACTGGACCCTCAAGAATTCGTTCGGAACCCCGTGAAAATAAAACAAGCTTGAAACCCTATCAAAAATGATGATCTGGACTCAATGAAACCGTAAGAATTTGAATTTGAAACCCTCGTGGTCCCGAACCCGAGAAAGATCGTTAAAACTAGTTTCGAACTCAAAAACTTAAAATATTCACGGAAGCTCTAAAAATTACAAGGAAGCAATTTCTAGTGTTAGTTTTATCACCTGAAACCACTGGAACTGATGGAATTTCAATACAAGCTCTCGAACTCCAAATGTTGACCAAAGTCAAACCTATGATCCAAAATGAACTAAAATTGCAACTTTGGGCCTAGAATCTCCATTTTAACTACGAATTTAGTTTTACAAGCTCTCCTAGACCAGATTGGCATTTCAGAACTGATGGAATTGACGAAATTGGATTCTGACACTCGAAACTCAAAATTTTCAACTTTAAGCCTTTAAAAACTCTCTTTTTTGCAAAACTCCAACTTTTTACAAGGTTTTTAAAATCAGACTTTTAAACTTATTCAAAAATGATCCAAGGAAACTTTCGAGAAGGGTAAAATCGTAATTTGGTCGAAATTGTCAAAAATGACCTTTCAAGGTCATTACAATTAAGCCTTCAAAACTCACTTCCTTTGAAAAAATTCAACCCTTAAGACATACTAATACTTCCTAACTCTAAATTTTGATTCATACTAAGGCTAATCAGTCATCAACCTAATCCAACTATCACATAAGACATGAACAGACCATTAGGTTCACCCATACCTAAGCTCAACTCGCCTTTCAAGTAATCTAGACCACTTAAGGATCCTTGAAACATATCCTACCATTTTATCACAACAAATCTGATTCATTAAAGGAACCAAAGTAATCAAACATGCATCAAGAATAGTACTTGAGGCAGCCAAGTAATAACCTATACTAGGCATGGTAACCGAGCTAATCGATGATATCTTGTACCAAATATGGTACCTGAGCCAACTAATAAGACATATAAGTATGGTATCCAAATCAATCGAGAGACAGCATGTATCAAATATGGTACCCGAGCCAACTGAAGTTATCATATCAAATGTGATACTTGTGTCAACCATGCAAACACAAATAACATACACAATGAAATCAAAATGAACAATAAGACTTGAAGTCACAAGTCACTAAAACATTTTCATTACATGAGATTATCCACTTGATGTCATTTCACACTAATTCTTTATGTTCTTCCCACAAGCATCGTACAAGTAATACTTTAAGGACAATTAACATGCACACACTACATACTTTTAAAAAAATAACATGAGCATATATACATACATACATGCATGCATATTCAAATAAAGTACAAACATGATAATATATTTAAATGAAGAACTACTCTTTTATAATTTAGTAAACATTTATAGTTTACTTTAAATGCAAATATTTCATCCTTTATTTTATTTGTAAAGCTAATTTGTACAATTTTTTAAATATTTAGATTATTTTTATTTATTCTTTAATTTCAATCTAATACGTTATTAATACTTATTTATTTTCATGTATGTTAGAACCAAAATAAAAGTTAAAATAATTAATTATATTTTTTTTTAAATATTTTTTATATATTGAAGTAATTATATTTAGTACACATAATGAATAGAAAAAATATTACGAATTAAATTAAAGTCATAGCAAAATAGACTAATTAGATTAGATATCATAATAATTCATAAAAGAAAGAAAGTAAAATAATAACAAAATGAGTTAATAGTTAATTACTTTCTCAAAGTTTAGATGTGTATTTAATAAAGTGTGTCAAATTTAATAGACTTTTTAACTATTAACTCATAATAAAATAGAGCAATTAAATTCTTGAAGTTACCTTTTTAAAAAAATCATAATCTTTTGAAGAAATAATTTGACATCACATCTTAAGATGTACATTTAATTAATTAATATTTTTTAAAACTTTTTCATGGTACAACCATTAAAATTTTCTAGAACCTGGATTGATATTTCTAAAAATCTCATACATACTTTGCATAATGTAATAATTACTTAAGCTTATTTTTTAATTAATTTTACAATAATATCCTTGATCCTCATATTTATGGCTTTTTATATAAAAGGGAAAAATAATAATAAAGAAACTTTCTAAAAATATATATATATATGAAATTTGTGTAGGATATTTGATCACGTAGAGAAAATTTAGAGGACAAGCATAATATAAAATATATAATATTTTAATAAATTAAGATAGAATGACAAATATATTCTTGATTCCTCATGCTTTATCTTTTTATTGAAAAATACTTCTAGAATTATTTATATTTCTTCTTATCTTTCTTGGTAGATTTTTGTTAGCATGTGAAATTACATTTTTATCATTGATCATTATTCATTTTATATATCTATATAATAAAAAGAAATTAGTGATTCCATATTAAAAGCATTATGTTAAGGGGTCTTTATTTCCTCAGTTTAGCTATTAAAGTAAATTTATGCTATATTTATGCTATAGATTATAATGTATTAAAAAAATACTCAAAAAAGAATTTGTTTGGCCATAGAATTTATTGGTTTTGGAAAAAATAGTTAAAAAATCAAAATCTTTTAAAAATATATATTTTTGGTCATACTATAATCATTGTGCTTTTTTAAAATTTAAAATATACTCCAAACTTTAATATTTTTTTATATAATAGAAGTTCATTTATTTTTTACTCCAAATAATTCTATCTGTGATTTTTCATCATTAAAAATGCACTCCTAAAATTGATGTCTGCTTTGAGGTAATTAATGTGACTGTCGCGCCTCATTTTTTCCTCGCGAAAAAGGGAATTTGGACGACGTCGTGGTAACGACTCTTTTGGAATTTTTGTTGATTTTGAAGTTGAAGAGTCGCCACCTAATGAGTTAAGGTGCATTATGACACCATTCTAGGTCTAAAACTAATCCTAATAATTAAGCTAATCAGAGTCTAGGTAAGGGTTCAGATTACCCCAAGGAAAAGGTGTTAAGCACCCCTCGAGGTCCGCAAAGGCGGGTCCCAATCGTATCTTGCATTTGTGTGGGGGATAAACGTGACAAATAAAGGTCAACTAAATAGTTGAATTTTTAGGCTAAATATAAGATATTAAACACATATTATTTTTTTTACTTATAATTAGAACAATAAAATAGACACGTGATTAGCATAACAAGCGCATTCTTATAACATTCTAAAGTGACAAAGTTACATTCAACATAATAAGGCAAATGCAAGAAAGGACGGTAATTAAGCAAACTAAATAAAGCAAAAATAAAATATTTTACTATACACTTAAAAATAAATCACATACATCTTATGTATTACTACATTTGAAAGTATATGTCCTTAAGATTTAGAAAAGCTATTAATTACAAAATCTATATCCTAAACAAGTT